>ML353761.1:0-37869 GCA_005239505.1 Nicotiana paniculata | reverse complement strand
CTAATACTTAATACAACCAAAAAGAAATGACCAACATAGTCTGAAAATAAATACGACGGTAGAGAAGGAAGAGAAGACGAGATCACTGTCGCCAGCTGCTACCTCGTCAACTCTGATGAAAACCGCTGCTACTCACTGACCAGAGCTGAATCCCGCTATACCTAGATCTGCACACAAGGTGCATGGGGTAACGTGAGTACACCAACTCAGTAGTAACGAAACCATACTACGGGCTGAGAGGTAGTGACAGACTAAACCTCCGATAATTCGAACAACAGTATATAACTTGGACATGATAGTGATATATCAGAAAATAAACAAGATGCATCAATTTGTGTCTGTAGCCCTACATACTAGCATGAATTCATTTAGAATCAAGAATGAGGCGTACTCAGTAATCAAACTCTCATAAGGTGGTCCACTCAGTACAAGAATATGGCCTTCCAGCCGAGGGAAAGTCCATCCCAGATATAACATAAACACGAGTGACACAATCACCTAGTACCGAGGAATAAGGCCGATCCATCCCCCACGGAGAAGATCCATCTCCGAAACATAATACCCGCGGAGAAAATCCATCCCCGGAACATAAAAACCACAGAGAAAATCCATCCCCGCAACATAAAACCCACGGAGAAAATCCATCCCCGCAACATAAAACCCACGGAGAAGATCCGTCTCCGGAACATAATACTCGGACAAGATCCATGTCCAGGGAAATCCATCCCTCAATATCTGTGCGCTCAATAGGGGTGTAAAGACTCTGGAGGGGCTCCTTTCACCCCAAGCGCTATATCAAGCCAACGAAGGCATGATTCCAGGATCGCTGTGGTGTGCAGTCCGACCTCATGACTGTCTCAAAACCAGGCTCAAGCCTCACTCAGTCAGTACCTTCCAGTCTCACTCACAATGCTCTAACATATGAAAATCATCCCAAAACAATAATAATATAGAATAAACTAGCAACTTACGAGACTGAGGCATGAAACATATACTATAACAGGACTGAGTACATGAAAACAATAATCACAGATAGAGACAGAAATAATCGACCGTTCCGGTCTGAACATNCGAACCCTCAGTTCCAAGTTTGAAAGCGTTACTTACCTCAAAACCGGCTAATATACTACTCCGCAGTGCCCTTGCCTCTAAATTCAGCCTCCGAGTGCTCCAAATCTACCAACAATCAGAGGTATATCATTATAATATGCTAAGGAACTAATCCCAATCGAAATGTATCAAAAATACTCAAAATTCCCGAAATTTCCCGATCGCCGGGCCCACACCCCGAAACTCAGAAATTTTTATACCAAAATGTTCTTCATCATCTCTTGAGTCCGTACATATAAAGAACACTAAAGTCGGAGTCCAAATGGCCCTTGAAATCCCCATTTTAAAGACTCTTAATGCCAAGCTCTAATTACCCAATTTGCACTGATTTCCCCCTAATTTTCCACCATAAATCCGACCTTTAATCACATATAAACGAGTGTAGAGTCCAAAAACCTTACCTCAATGAAGAGCTATCGAATCCCCTTTGCAAAACCCTTACAAAAGCTTCAAACCCGGATGAAACATTGAGAAAGATGGCAAAAATTCACGAAGGCATGTTTTTATACTCTCTGAACAGTGGTTCCGCACCTGCGACCACTTACTCGCACCTGCGGAAAACCCCAAGGTCCTCAAATCCCGCACCTGCGATCGACCACCCGCACCTGCAGTCTCGCAGGTGTGACAATTAACTCGCACCTGCGGAATCCTCTCACTTAGCCAAACTTCCGCACCTGCAGTGCCACGTCCACTCCTGTGGATCCGCACCTGCGGCTCCCCATCCTCAGGTGCGAAAACACCAGCAACAACAACATCAGCAGTGACAAAAGCATTCCAAACTCCCCGTTAACCATCCGAAACCATCCCGAGCCCCTCGGGACCCCAACCAAACATACCAGCGCATCATATATGATCATTCAAACTTAGTCGAGCCTCTTAAACATCAAACATAACATCAAAACCCCAAAAACAGATCGAATTCAAGCCTATGAACTTTGAATTTTCTAAGTTCCACCAACGATGCCGAAACAACCCAAAACAACTCCGATTGCCCTGAAATTTTGTGGACATATCCAAAATGACATTTCGAACCTGTTCCAACTGTCGGAATACCATTCCGACTCCGATAGCCTATTTTCCACTGCCAACCGAAAATCGCCAAAAACTAACTTTCGCGAAATCAAGCTTAATTCAATACCGGACATAACAAAAATTCCGAACACACTCCTAAGTCTCAAATCACCTAACGAAGCTATCCGAACCATAAAATCCGCATTTTGAGGTCATTTTCCAATAAGTCAACTCTCAGTTGACTTTTCCCATTATAAGGCTACGTTTAAAGACTAAGTTACTGAATTCTCATTTAACCATTCTGATTTCAAGCCCATCGACTCTAACACATTAATAATAGAATAACCAATCCATGACAAGTCAATGACAACAATAAAAATGCAAGTTCTACGTAACGACAGACCGGTTCGTTACATATATATATATATATATATATATATTATATATATATATATATATATATATATATATATCCTCATAATCAGGCCCTCGGCCTCACTCAATCATCAACCTTACAAGACACTCGGGCGTTTCAGTAAAATCAGGGGACTCAACCCAAACAAATTTCCTATGCTTTAAAACAGAGTATTGAAACTGAATTAAACAATAAACAGGTAAAATCATGACTGAGGATATGCTTTCAAATCAAAACAGTGTGAGGATGGTAATAAAATACCCCTGAGGATCCAAACAGTACAGGCACAAGGCCCCAAACATGGCATTCAACCCAATTTATAAAAATTCTTTCTAAAACATATAACTAGTATACGACTTTATTCAAAATATGCAACTCTATAGTTGCTATGGGACGAACCAAGTGTAAATTCCTAACAGTGCACGCCCACACGCCCGTCACCTAGCCTGTGCGTCACCTCAATATAGTGAAATAGTACAAAATTCCGGGGTTTCATACCCTCAAGTTTAGATTTACAATCGTTACTTACCTCAAACCGGACGAAAATATACTCCGCATGCCCTTGCCGCTCGACTCGGCCACAAATCGCCCTGAATCTATCCAAATCAATATATCATCGTTAATATATGCTAAAGGAACGAAGACCACATAAAAATTATCAAATTAAATCACAAACCACGAAATTGGCCACCCGACCCCCAAGCCCACATCTCGGAATCCAACAAAAATTACAAAACTAGAAACCTCTTTCACTCACGAGTCCAACCATTTCAAATTTACTCCAATCCGATAACAAAATCCCATTCAAAATCCCAAAAATCCAACTTAAGAATTCTTCCCCATTTCCCCCAATTATCCACCTCAAATCACAAATTAAATGATGAAATCAAAGGCATAATCATGGAATTTGACCAAAATTAGATAGAAATCACTTACCCCAAACAACCCATGCAAGAATCTCTCCAAAAATCGCCTTCTCCCGAGCTCCCACTTTAATTTTATGTTATGAGTTTGAAACCCTCGTTTGAACCTTTTAAATTCTGCTCAGATATTCCTTCATCACGATCGCGGAAATAGCCACGCGATCGTGAAGCACAAACAGGCTGCCCCATCTTTTTACTCTATGCGATTGTAGAAGTCTCCACACGCTCGCGAACCTCTTCCTCACAAACCTACGTGATCGCAATCTGACTCTCATGATCGCGAAGCACAATCGCCCTTGCTCCCCCTCAACTCCAATACACTACGCGAACTCGGCACTGGCCACGCGTTCACGGAGCTCTACCTCACGCAAGCACGTGATCGCGACTCTATCTCTGTGATCACGTAGAACAACTTCACCTTTGCCCCAAATAAGCCTACGTGATCGCGAACATACCCTCGCGATCGTGAATAAGGAAACCAGAAGGCTCACACCAGCAACTGGCAACCATTTGCAAAATTCAAAAACAACCCGTATACCACCCGAAACTCACCCTCGGTACCTCAACCAATCATACCAACACCTCCCATAACATCATATAAACTTAGTCGAGCCTTCGAATCACTCAAAATAAACATAAAATTACCAAATTACCCTCAGATTCAAGCCTAAGAATTTCTAAACTTCCAACATTCGCCAACGATGCCGAAACCAACCAAACCACGTTCGAATGACCTGAAAGTTTGCACACACATCACAAATGACACTAAAAACCTGTTCTAACTTCCTGAATTCCATTCCAACCCTGATATCACTTTTTCCACTGCCGACCGAAAATCTAAATTTTTAATTTTGCCAATTCAAGCCTAATTCTACCACGGACCTCCAAATTACATTCCGAACACACTCCTAAGTCCAAAATAAACTAATGAAGCTATTCGAACCATAAAAACCCTAATCCAAAATTGCTTACTCATAAGTCAACTTCTGGTTGACTTTTCCAACTAAATATCCAAATTAAGAGACTAAGTGTCTCATTCCACTCCAAAATCACTCCGAACCCGAGTCAACCAACCTGACGCAACATAATAAAGCTTAACAACATATAATGAAGCAGAAATGGGGGAAACGGGGCTATGACTCTCGGACTGACAGCCGGGTCGTTACATCCTCCCTCTTAAACAAACGTTCGTCCTCGAACGAGTCTAGAAACGTACCTGGAGTCTCAAATAGGTGTGGATATCTGCTCTGCATCTTTCGCTCGGTCTCCCAGGTGGCTCTTCCACTGGCTGCCCTCTCCACTGCACCTTAACTGAAGCTATATCCTTTGACCTCAATCTTCGAACCTGCCGATCCAAAATAGCCACTGGCTCCACATCATAGGTCATATCACCCTCCAACTGAACCGTGCTGAAGTCCAAAACATGGGATGGGTCGCCAACATACTTCCGAAGCATGGAAACATGAAATACCAGATGCACACTCGACAAGATAGGTGGCAAAGCAAGCCTATAAGCCACCTCCCCTATCCCCTGAAGCACCTCAAAAATCCCAATGAACCGGGGGCTCAACTTGCCCCTCTTCCCAAACCATATAAAACCCTTCATGGGTGACACCTTAGCAACACCTTCTCCCCAACCATGAAAAACACATCACGAACCTTCCTGTCCATATAACTCTTCTGCCTAGACTGCGCCGTGCGAAGCCGCTCCTGAATCAACTTCACCTTATCTAGAGCATCCTGTACCAAATCTGTACCCAAGAGTCTAGCCTCACCCGGCTCAAACCAACCAACCCGAGATCTACACCTCCTCTCGTACAAAGCCTCGTATGGAGCCACCTGAATACTTGACTAACAACTATTATTATATGCATGCTCCACGAGTGGCAGAAACTGGTCCCCTGAACCCCCAAAATCAATAAGCGCGCAACATGTCCTCCAATATCTGAATAGTGCGCTCGGACTGCCCGTCTGTCTGAGGGTGAAAAGTTGTGCTCAACTCCACTTGCGTGCCCAACTCCTACTACACGGCCCTCCAAAATTGCGATGTGAACTAAGTGCCTCAATCATAAATGATGGAAACTGGAACACCATGCAGTCGAACAATCTCTCAGATATAAATCTCGGCTAACCGCTCCGAAGTGTAAGTAGTACCAACAGGAATGAAGTGCACGGACTTGGTCAGCCGATCCAAAACAACCCAAATAGCATCAAACTTCCTCGAAGTCTGTGGGAGACCAACTACAAAGTCCATGGTGATCCGCTCCCACTTCCACTCCGGAATATCTAGTCTATGAAGCAAGACACACGGTCTCTTATGCTCATACTTAACCTACTGACAATTGAGACACCGAGCTACAAATCCGACGATATCCTTATTCATCCGCCTCTACCAATAATGCTGTTTCAGATCTTGATACATCTTCGTGGCACCCAAATAGATGGAACACCACGAGCTGTGGGCCTCCTCAAGAATCAACTCTCGAAGCCCATATACATTAGGCACACATATCCGACCCTGCATCCTCATCACCCCATCATCACTAATAGTCACATCCCTGGCATCACCTCGTCGGACCCTATACTAATGAACGAGCAAGTGTGGGTCATCATATTGGGGCTCCCTGATATGGTAATAAAGAGAAGACATGGAGACTATGCAAGACAACACCTGACTAGGCTCCGATATATCCAATCCCACAAGATGGCCCGCTAAGGCCTGAACATCAAGTGCTAAAGTTATCTCTGCTCCTGGAAGATATGCTAAACTCTCCAAACTCTCTGCCCGGTGACTCAGGGCATCCGCCACTACATTGGCCTTCCCTGGATGGTATAGAATAGTGATATCATAGTCCTTGAGAAGCTCCAACCATCTCCGCTGACAAAAATTCAGATCTTTCTGCTTAAACATATGCTGCAGACTTCGGTGATCAATATAAATCTCACAATGAACTCTATACAAATAATGACGCCAAATCTTCAAGGCGTGAAAAATGGCTGCTAACTCAAGATCATACATCGGATAATTCTTCTCATGGGTGTTCAACTGGCGCGAGGCGTAGGAAATAAACCTACCCTCCTGCATCAAGACACAACTAATGCCTATCCTTGAGGCATCACAATACACGATATAAAAACCTGAAGCTGATGGCAGAACAAACACTGGAGCTGTGGTCAAGGCATCTTTGAGCTTTTGAAATCTCTCCTCACACTCGTCCGACCACCTGAACGGAGCACCCTTCTGGTTCAATTTGGTCAAGGACGAAGCAATAAAATAAAACCCCTCCACAAAGCGACTGTAATAGCCCGCCAAACCAAGGAAGCTCCTAATATCTATAGCTGAGAACGGTCTGGGCCAACTCTGCACCGTCTCTATCTTCTTCGGATCCACTTGAATACCCTCACTGGACACCACGTGCCCCAAGAATGCTACTGAGCCAAGCCAAAACTCACAATTGAACTTTGCATAAAGCTTCTCCTCCCTCAATCTCTGTAATACAACTCTCAAATGCTGAGCATGCTCCTTCTGTCTACGAGAGTACACCAGGATGTCATCAATAAACACAATAATGAAGGAACCCAAGTATGGCTGAAATACATTGTTCATCAAATGCATGAATGCTACTGGGGCATTGGTCAGCCCAAAAGACATCACCAAGAACTCATAGTGGCCATAATGGATCGTGAAAGCCGTCTTAGGAATATCTGAATCCCGAATCTTCAGCTGATGATACTCAGACCTCAAATCAATCTCATAGAACACCCTAGTTCCCTGAAGCTGGTCAAATAAATCATCGATACGAGGCAAAGGATACTTGTTCTTGACTGTGACCTTGTTCAACTGCATGTAGTCAAAACACATTCTCATGGAACCATCCTTCTTCTTCACAAACAGAACTGGTGCACCCAAGGTGACACACTAGGCCGAATAAACCCCTTATCTAGGAGTTCCTGAAGCTGCTCTTTCAATTCCTTCAACTCCGCCGGTGCCATACGATATGGTCGAATAAAATAGGCTGAGTGCCTGGCACCAAATCAAATATCCCTGTCGGGCAGCATGCCCGACAGGTCTGCAGGAAACACATCCAGAAAATCATGGACCACAGGAACATAATCAATAGTGGGAGTCTCTGCATTGACATCCCTCACAAAAGCCAAATAAAATAGACACCCTTTCTCCACCATGCGCTAAGCCTTCAGGTATGAAATCACCTACTAGGCACATAATCTATGGAACCTCTCCACTCAACCCTCGGGAATCCCGGCATCGCTAACGTCACGGTCTTAGTGTGACAATCTATAACAACATGATATTGCGATTGCCAATATATCCCCAATATCACATCGAAATCAACCATACTGAGCAATAACAAACCCACTCAGGTCTCCAGACTCCCAATAGACACCACACATGACTGATACACACGGTCCACAACAACAATATCGCCCACGGGAGTAGACACATGAACAACTGTAACTAAGACTCACGGGGTATGTCCAGAAAATGGGCAAAATATGATGAGACATATGAATATGTGGAACCAGGATAAAATAAGACTGAGGCATCTCAGTGACAAACTGAAACAATTCCTGTAATCACAGCATCTGAGGCCATAGCATCTGGTCTGGCTGGAAGTGCATAAAAACGGGCCTGACCTCCACTTGATCGACCTCCCCCTCTAGGGCGGTCTCTAGCTGCCTGACCCCCCACCCCTAGCTGCCTGGGCGGGTGGTGAAGTGACTAGAGATGAAGTTGAGGGCTGAATCCTCTGCTGAGATGGACCCCAAAGAAAATAGGGACACTGTCTCCTCATATGCCTAAACTCTCCACACTCGTAACAACTCCTTGGTACGGGGGACGGGGACTGAAGGGAACCCTTAGCACCGAAATAACTGATAGATGAACCTGGCGTGGAGGAGCCCTGAACTGATGGTGCACGAGATGAACTCTGGGCTAGAAGGGCACTGAATGATGAGCGGCCCAGATGAGAACTGCGGGAACCCTGTCCCGATGGTGCGCCACTATGAACTAGGCGAGCTGGCTGAGCAGACCTAAATGGACGGCCTCTGCCGTGCTGCAACCGACCCCTAGAGGGGACACCACCAAAGCTACCAAATCCTCAAGGCCTCTGGCCTCCATCTCATCTTGTTCCTAGCGACGAACTGACTCAATATCTCAGGCAATATCAACAACCTCCTCAAAAGTAGCACCTAACACCCTCTCCCTGGTCATGAGAATCCGAAGCTGATATGTGAGGCCATCCACAAACCTCCTGATCCTCTCTCTGTCCATCGGAACCAACCAAACAGCATGACGAGCTAGCTATGAAAATCTCATCTCATACTGCATCACTATCATATCATCCTGACGCAACTGCTCAAGCTGCCTGCGTAGCTCTTCCTTGCGGGACTATGGAACATACTTCTCCAAAAAGAGAATGGAGAACTACTTCCAGGTAAGGGGCGCTGCACCAACAGGCCTACGTCTCTCATAAGCCTCGCACCAAGTAAAGGCAGCCCCAGAGAACTGGAAAGTAGTGAATGACATCCTACTGGTCTCCAAAATACCTGTTGTCCGAAGCATCCTCTAACACTTGTCCAGGAAACCCTGTGCATCCTCGCCCTCAGCACCACTGAAAGTCGGAGGCTGAAGTCTACCAAACCTCTCCAACTTGCACTGCTCGTCATCTGGCATGACGGGAACCACATAATCCTGAGCAGGTACAACCGACTGGGCTGGAAGTGCCCCTGGTGTCTGAAGCCCTTGAAAAATCTGCTCGGGAGTACGCGTGGCGGGAGTCTGAGTGCCTCCCCTAGTTTGAGAAGTAGCTTCTGTAGAAGAAACAACGATCGCCTGAGCAAGACTGCTGCACACGGTCAAAATCTAAGCCAAAGTCTTCTGAAGGCCCGGAATAACAATAGGCACAACCAGTGCCTGGGCTGGTCTTGCTGGAACATCTGCGGCTGGGACCTGATCTAGAATAACAGGTGGGTCTATAGGTACAACCCTGGCTATTGCGCGGGCTACACCCTTACCCCTGCCACGACCTCGACCGCGGCCTCGACCCCTCACGGGCTTAGCTGGTGGCTGGTCGTCCTGTCTAGTACCACGTGTCCTCACCATCTGTGAGAGAATGAAACAATAGAAGTTTAGTTACCATAATCAATAGATTCACACGAAAAGAATTCAAGAATGTGAGATTTTTCCTAAGGGTTCTGCAGCCTCTCGAAGATAAGTACGGACATCTCCGCACCGATCCGTAAGACTCTTCTAAACCTGATCATGACTTGTGAGATCTATGTAACCTAGGCTCTGATACCAACTTGTCACGACCCAAACTACTCCGTCGTGATGGCGCCTATCACAGTACTAGGCTAGTCGATTCGTTATTCAGAACATACGATAATTCTCTTTAATAATCCATTTTAAAAACTTTTTCGTCATAATTCTTTCATTAAACAATTGCAAACAAGTAAAAGTAAACAAATATAAACCAACGGCTCGACCTCGGGTGTTACTAGTCATAAGCATCTAGGATACAAGTCTGATAAAGTCTACTAAAAATGACAAGAGAAGTCTAATAAAAATGAACAACTAGAAGATATGAGGGAGAAGAGAAAGTTTGCGATCACCGTACATCTACCTTGTTAAGCTCCGGAATAAACTGAGGAAGAATCATCACTCACTCGGATGACCTCTGGCACCTGGATCTACACAAGATGCAGGGAGTAACGTGAGTACGCCGACTTAGTAAGTAACAACTACAAATAAAGGCTGACTGTAGTGATGAGCAGTAAAATCACATAAAGTTCAAGATTTTTGAAGTCTCAATGAAACAACAAGTGTCAAATTAGTGTTCAAGTCAAAATATCATTTAAAACTCTAGTTCTAATGAAAACACGTACGAACATCTTCAACATTTTTAATAGAGGCTCAATATAAAAATAGAGTGGAAATAATGATTTCATCAACAACCCCTCGGGCAAGTCTCCCAATCACTCGTCACTCAACACTCATCACTCAGAACTCACACTCAGTAGGTACATGCGCTCAATGGGGGTGTACAGACTCCGGAGGGGCTCCTACAGTCCAAGCGCTATATCACTTCGGCGTGAACCCAATCCATATATCGCTGCGGTATGCAGCCCGATCCATATATCACTGCGGTGTGTAGCCCGATCCATATATCGCTGCGACATGCAACCCGATCCATATATCGCTGTGACGAGCAGCCCAATCCATACATATATTTATATCGCTGTGGCGTGCAGCCCGTCCCATATGTGTGTGTGTGTATATATANTTGTGAGTATATATATATATATATATATATATATATATATATATCCTCACAATCAGGCCCTCGGCCTCACTCAGTCATCAACCTCACAAGCCACTCGGGCATTTCAGTAAAATCAGGGGACTCAACCCAAACAACTTTCATATGCTTTAAAATAGAGTATTGAAATTGAATTAAACAATAAACATGTAAAATCATGACTGAGGATATGATTTCAAATCATAACAGTGTGAGGATAGTAACAAAATACCCCTGAGGGTCAAAATAGTACAGGAACAAGGCCCCAAACATGGAATTCAACCCAAGTTATAAGAATTCTTTCTAAAACATATAGCTAGTATACGACTTTATTCAAAATATGCAACTCTATAGTTGCTACGGGACAAACGAGGTCAATATCGCTAACGGTGCATGCCCACATGCTCGTCACCTAGCCTGTGCGTCACCTCAATATAGTGAAATAGTACGAAATTCTGGGGTTTCATCCCCTCAGGTCTAGATTTACAACCGTTACTTACCTCAAACCGGACGAAAATCTACTCCGCAATGCCCTTGCCGCTCGACTCGGCCACAGATCATCCCGAATCTATCCAAAATTAGTATATCATCATTAATATATGCTAAAGGAATGAAGACCACATACAAATTATCAAATTAAACCAATAATCCTGAAATTGGCCAAACTCGACCCCCAGGCCCACATATCAAAATCCAACAAAAATTACAAAACTAGAAACCTCTTTCACTCACGAGCGCAACTATATCAAATTTACTCCAATACGATAACAAAATCCCATTCAAAACTCCAAAAATCCAACTCAAGAATTCTTCCCCATTTTCCTCAATTTTCCACCTCAAATCACAAATAAAATGATGAAATCAAAGGCATAATCATGGAATTTGACTAAAATTAAATAGAAATCACTTACCCCAAACACCCACTCAAGAATCTCTCTAAAAGTTGCCTTCTCCCGAGCTCCCACTTCAATTTTGTGATATGATTTTGAAACCCTCGTTTAAAACTTTTAAATTTTGCCCAGATATTCCTTCATCGAGACCGCAGAAATAGCCTCGCGATCGCGAAGCACAAACAAGTTGCCCCATCTTTTTACTCTATGCGATCGTGGAAGTCTCCACGCGGTCGCGAACCTATGACTCATAAACCTACATGATCGCAACCTCACTCTCGCGATAGCGAAGCACAATCACCATTGCTCCTCCTCATCTCCAATACACTACGCGAACGCGACACTGGCCACGCGTTCGCGAACCACTACCTCGCGCAAGCACACGATCGCGACCCAATATCTACGATCACATAGAAAAACTTCACCTCTTCCGAAAATAAGTCTACGCGATCGTGAACATACCCTCGCGATTGTGAATAAGGAAACCAGAAGGCTCACACTATCAGCTGACAACCATTTGCAAAGTTCCAAAATAACCCGTTAACCACCTGTAACGACCCGGTCGGTCATTTTAAGAATTTTCGCCCCGATCCCCTATTTATAGCTTCTCCCATGTCTATTTATGTTATTGGAACTTGTCGGAGCGTTGAGTGATAAAATTTGAGGTGATTTTGGACACATAGTCCATAAATGCGGAATTTCGCTTTAGAAATCTAGCCGTAACTAGATCTGTGTGAAGACGGATTCGGAATGGAATTTTTTTGACTCTGTTAGCTCCGTTGGTTGATTTTGGGGTTAGGAGCTTGCTCAGAATGTGTTTTCGAGGTCAGTTGTGGATTTAGGCTTGAATTGGCGAAATTTAGAACTTCGTCAATTTCGGCCGATAGGTGAGATTTTGATATCGGACTCGGAATGGATTTCCGAAAGCGACAGCAGGTCCGTAATGTCGTTTATGACATGTGTTCAAAATTTGAGGTCATTCGGATGAGTTTAGACGTGTTTCTGCGTCAGATGTGAATTCTAGAAATTTCCTAAGTTCTCAGGCTTGAATCTATGCATAATTGATGATTTTGATGTTATGAGATATGTTTTAAGGCTCGACCAAGTTTGAACAAGGTACTAGGGTCAGTTGGTAGGTTTAGTTGAGGTCCTGGGGGCCTCGGGGTTGTTTCGGATGCCCAACGGGTGAGTTTTGTGAAATTGAGAATAGCTGAACCATTCTGCTTCTGGTGTCTCGCACTTGCGGTGGCATTTCCGTAGGTGCAGACACGCAGGTGAAAAGGGGGAGCCAGAGGTGCGAACTCAGGCCATTAAAGGAATTTCCGCACATGCGATGGTATTTCCGCAGGTGCAGGCACGTAGGTGTGAAAGGGGTGCCGCAGGTGCGACCCAAGGCCAGTTAATGAACTTTCGCACCTGCGATTGGGTTTCCGCAGGTGCGGCACTGCAGGTGCGATGCCAATGTCGCAGGTGTGAAATGTCTGGGCAGTTTATACCAAAAATTCGAGGGTTTGAATTTCATAATTCCAAAATCGATTGTGAGCTCGGAACTTGGCGATTTTCTGCAGGATTTGAAGAGAAGGATCATAGGTAACGTTTTCTAACCTTAATCTCTTTATATATCATTAATCTCTATCTTCTTACTCAATCTAATCAAGGAAATTGGATGAAAAACCATGGAAATGGGATGAAATCTTCCCAAGTAGAAATCTAAGGATATAGGGAGATTTAGATGTCGGATTCTGTTGATACTTGTTCGAGTGGGTTCATGAGCGAATGGGTGTTCGGGAAATATAAATTTTACCCGATTCCGAGATGCGGGCCCGGGGGATTTTTTGGGTCGAATTTCCTAATTTTGCGTATTAGCTTATAAATAATTAGCTATTTTTTCCCTTGAAGTGATATTTACACCACGCAATCGATTTGAATAGATTTGGGCAAACCGGAGTCAGATACTCGTGGCAAGATCTTGGTATTGAGCTGATTAGCGCAGCCCAGGTAAGTGACTTTCCTAATTCTGTGTTGGGGACTTCCCCTTAGGCATTTTTATACTGATTTTGTTGTGTGGACCCCGTGTACGCGAGGTGACGAGTGCGTACACGGGTCATTGTTGCTAAAATCCTATTTTTACTCCCATGAAATCTCTCATTTTCATTCATATATTACTGTTTCCTATCTTAATTGAGTAGATGGCCTATGAATAAGCATGCCTACCTGTTCTGACTTGATTTCCTCTTATTTGCTACTAGTCACATATGCTTAGGTAGTTTTACTCTACCCTTACCTGTTGTTCTTCCTGGATTGCTTACTTAAGCCATAATTGACATACTTCTGCCTTGCATATTTAAATTGGGACTACGGACCGAGATCCGAGAGCTTTCTCCCTGTACTGCATTTTATACTTAAATTGGGACTACGGACCGAGATCCGGGAGCTTTCCCCCTGTACTGAAATACATATTTAAATTGGGACTACGGACAGAGATCTGGGAGCTTTCCCCCTGTACTGCATAGCATATTTTAATTGGGACTATGGACTGAGATCCGGGATCTTTCCCCGTGAACTGCATTGCACATTTACTGTTGAGATATATTTTGTGCTGAGCCGAGGGCTCTCTTTATGTTATTAAATCTTTCCGTTTTCGTTAATCCTGTTTATCATTGCTTATTTATTTTTTTTCACTGTTTTAAATTGTATATTGACTTGCTTTACAAAATCAGTAGGGCCTCAACCTGACCTTGTCACTACTTGACTGGGGTTAGGCTTGGCACTTACGGAGTACCGAATGTGGAGTACTCACGCCCTTTCCTGCGCATGTTTTCCCCATATGTAGATACAGGTACCAGTACCCAGTATCGTGGCTATGAGTCTTCTTATCAGCAACCAGGTGACCGGGAGGTAATTCTACCGCGTCCGCAGAATCCCACGAGTCCCCTTCTACTCTAGTATAGACATAGAAAACTTGTATATTTTTCCACTGTTTCATTGTATAGAGCTACATTTAGTATAGAGCTTGTGACTATGGTGAAATTTCGAGTTTTGGGAAGTAAAAATGTATATGCTGAGCAGCTACGTTATATCTACTTGATATCTTTATTTTATTGATTCTGTTATTTTCCGCAAATACTAGGCTTACCTAGTCATAGAGACCAGGTGCCATCACGATACCTTTCGGAGGATAAATTGGGTCGTGACAAGTTGGTATCAGAGTGTCTAGGTTCATAGGAGTCACAAGTCACGATGGTTTATTAGAGTTTCGCGGATCGGTGCAGAGATGTCCGTACCTATCTTCGAGAGGCTATGTAACTGTTAAGAAAAATCAAATCCTTTGGAATTCCTTATCGTGCTAGTTGCTGTCATCAAATTCTTAAACTCTATTCTATTCTTGCTTGCAGATTATTCGTACGCATACCGGACGTACTGATGACCAGGCACCCGAGCCCCCAGTCAGAGCCACCAGAGGCACGGGCCTGGGTAGGGGTCGAGCACGCGGTGCAACCCGAGCACCGACTATAGCACAGGCCGAGGAGCCCCCAGTAGCTACAGTTGGAGGGGCACAGGAGGTCCCTACTGTTACTCCAGACCTCAAGGAGACATTGGCCCAGTTCTTGAGTGCCTTCAGTACTCTGTCTCAGGCGGGTCTACTCCTGATAGCTCCAGTTACATCCCAGGCCGGAGGAGGGACACAGACTCCCGTGTCCCGTACTCCTGAGCAGAGGGTTCATATTGGGTAGGTTCCAAAGTATATTCCTATGCCCCTAGCAGCTCCAGCTCAGCATGAGACTAGGATAGCTATTCCCGAGGCAGAGCAGCTCCGACTTGAGAGGTACAAAAAGTACCACCCACCTGAGTTTAGCGGACTAGCTTCGGATGAAACCCTGGGTTTTCTTGAGGGGTGTCATCGCATTCTCCGCATTATGGGTATTAGACGAGTGGGGTTTCTTTCACTTCTTTCCAGCTGAGGGGAGCAACTTATCAGTGGTGGCGTGCTTTTGAGCTTAGTAGCACGAATGAGGCAGCTTCACTTACTTTGGCTCAATTTTCCGAGATGTTCTTACTTGAGTTTGTCCCTCAGAGCTTCAGGGATGCTTGGCGTGCGGAGTTTGAGAAGCTACGCCAGGGTGCCATGACTGTGCAAGAGTATGCAGTCCGTTTCAGCGATTTGGCTCGCCCTGCACCAGCTTTGGTTGTCACTGTTAGAGAGAGGGTTCGACGCTTTATTGGGGGACTCCACCCCAGTATTCGGACCAGCATGGCCAGAGAGCTGGAGACCGATATTACTTACCAGCAGGCCGTGAGTATTGCCTAGAGGATTGAGACTTTGTTAGCCCGGGACAGGGAGGAGAGAGAGGCCAAGAGGTCTCGAGAGACTAGCCATTTTTCAGGAGTCCGTTCACCAGCAGCACACTATGGTAGGGGTTTTGTGAGTCGCCCTGTTCATTCAGCTCTCCCAGCAGCCAGCGGTATTCCAGCTCCTCCTAGACCTCAGGAGCCTTATTATGCACCACCAGTATCTCAGGTGCCTCCTCTCGAGGTGCTATCACTGGCCAGCCTAGCAGGCCAGTTCAGAGTCAGCACCGGCCGTCACGTCCTCCGAGGGGTTGCTTTGAGTGTGGAGACCCTCATCATATGATCAGAGATTTCCCTAGAGCAAGGAGGGGCACACTACCTCAGAATTATCAGGGTGCACCCCCTCAGATTTATCAGGCTCCACGTCTTCCACCAGGTCCTCCAGCCATTCTTCTAGCCCCAGCTGCTATCCCACCACCTCAGACAGCTCGAGGTGGAGGTCGGGGAGGTGGAGGTCGCCCTAGAGGGGGAGGCCAGGCCAGGTACTATGCTCTTCCGGCCCGGTTCGAGGCCATTAATTCAGATTCAGTCATTACAGGTATTGTTCCCGTTTGTCATAGGGATGTATCGGTATTATTTTACCTAGGCTCTACATATTCATATGTGTCTTCCTATTTTGCTTCACATCTGGGGATAGCCCGGGACTCTTTGTGTTCCCCTGTTTACGTTTCTACTCCGATGGGAGATTCTCTTGTTGTGGACCGCGTATATCGGTCATGTTTGATTACTATCAGTGGTTTTGAGACCAGTGCTGACTTGCTACTACTCAGTATGGTAGATTTCAATGTTATATTGGGTATGGACCGGATGTCTCCCTATTATGCTATTATTGATTGTCACGCCAAGACAGTGACGCTGGCTATGCCAGGATCTCCGAGGTTAGAGTGGAGAGGTTCCTTGGAGTATACTCCCCGCCGAGTCATTTCTTTTCTTAAGGCTCAGCGGATGGTTGGAAAAGGGTGTGATGCATATTTGGCTTATGTGAGAGATGTTACTGCTGAGACCCCTACAGTTGAGTCAGTTCTAGTTGTCAGGGACTATTCTGATGTATTTCCAACTGATCTTTCGGGTATGCCACCCGACAGAGACATTGATTTTGGCATTGACTTGTTGCCGGGCACTCAACCCATTTCCATTCCTCCTTATCGCATGGCTCCTCTTGAGTCAAAGGAGTTGAAGGAGAAGTTACATGAGTTGCTTGAGAAGGGATTCATCAGGCCCAGTGTATCACCTTGGGGCGCTCTGGTATTATTTGTGAAGAAAAAGGATGGCTCGATGCGTATGTGTATTGACTACCGGCAGCTGAATAAGGTGACAGTGAAGAACATGTACCCATTGCCTCGCATTGATGATCTATTTGACCAGTTACAGGGTGCTAGGGTTTTCTCCAAGATTGATCTATGTTATGTTTATCATCAGTTGAAGATTCGGGAACCGGATATCCCGAAGACTGCCTTCAGGACCAGATATGGCCACTATGAGTTCCTTGTTATGTCATTTGGGCTGACCAACGCCCCAGCATCCTTCATGCGCCTGATGCACAACATATTTCAGCCTTATCTTGATACTTTCGTCATTGTATTCATTGATGACATTCTGGTATATTCTAGGTCTCAGGAGGACCATGAGCAGCACTTGAGGACCATGCTTTAGACATTGAGGGAGAAGAAGTTGTATGCCAAGTTTTCTAAGTGTGAATTTTGTCTTGATTCTGTGGCATTCCTAATCCATGTGGTGTCTTCGAATGGGATCAAGGTAGATCCAAAGAAGGTGGAGGCGGTTCAGAGTTGTCCCAGACCGTCCTCAGCTACTGAGATCCGCAGTTTCCTCGGTTTGGCTAGGTGTTATCGCCATTTTGTGGAGGGATTTTCATCCATCTCAGCGCCTATGACCAAACTGACCCAGAAGGGTACATCTTTTATATGGACTGAGGAGTGTGAGGATAGCTTTCAGAAGCTCAAGACAACCCTGACTACATCTCTTGTGTTGGTTTGGCCTACCGGTTCCGGATCCTATACAGTTTATTGTGATGCTTCGAGGATTGGCTTGGGAGCGGTGTTGATGCAGGACAGTAGGGTGATTGCCTACGCGTCCAAACAGTTGAAGGTCCATGAGAAAAACTACCCTGTTCATGATCTCGAGTTGGCAGTGATTGTTCACGTCCTGAAGATATGGCGACATTATTTATATGGTGTTCCCTGTGACATATTCACGGATCACCGGAGTTTGCAGCACATATTCAGGCAGAAGGATCTAAATTTTTTGCCAACATAGGTGGTTGGAGTTGCTAAAGGACTATGACATCACCATATTATACCACCCGGGGAAGGCCAATGTGGTGGCCGACGCCTTGAGTCGCCGGGCGGAGAGTTTGGCATACCTTCATGCAGCTGAGAGACCTCTAGCCTTATATGTTTAGTCCTTAGCCAGTCAGTTCGTGAGATTGGATCTTTCTGAGCCTTGCTGGGTATTAGCTTATGTGGTTGCTCGATCTTCCCTTCATGAACGTATCAGAGAGTGCCAGTATGATGATCCCCACCTTTTGGTTCTTCATGATAGAGTCCAGTGGGGTGATGCTAGAGATGTGACTATAGGAGATGACGGGGTGATGCAGATGCATGCCGTATCTGTGTGCCCAACGTGGATGGGTTTCAGGAGTTGATTCTTGAGGAGGCTCATAGTTCGTGGTATTCCATCCATCCGGGTACCACGAAGATGTACCAGGATCTGAGATAACACTATTGGTGGTGAAGAATGAAGAAGGATATAGTAGAGTTTGTAGCCAAGTGTCTCAACTGTCAGCAAGTCAAATGTGAGCATCAGAGACCGGGAGGGTTACTTCAGCAGATTGAGCTTCCAGAGTGGAAGTGGGAGCGGATCACCATGTACTTTATGGTTGGACTTCCTCGTACTTTGAGGAAGCATGATGCTATTTGGGTGATTGTGGATCGGCTGACCAAATCAGCCCATTTCCTTCCAGTACTGACAACATATTCATCGGAGAGGTTGGCTGAGATTTATATCAAAGAGATTGTTCACCTCCACGGTATTCCAGTATCTATCATTTCAGACAGAGGTACACAGTTCACTTCACGATTCTGGAGAGCTTCAGTAGGATTTAGGCACCAGGGTAGAGTTGAGCACATCTTTTCACCCTCAGACGGACGGGCAGTCCGAGCGCACGATTCAGATTCTCGAGGATATGCTCCGTGCCTGTGTGATGGATTTTGGAGGGTCATGGGATCGATACTTGCCTCTTGCAGAGTTTGCTTATAACAATAGCTACCACTCCAACATTCATATGGCGCCATATGAGGCTTTGTATGGTAGGCGGTGCAGGTCTCCCGTGGGATGGTTTGAGCCGAGCGAGAACCGATTGTTGGGTACAGACTTGGTTCAGGATGCCCTGGAAAAGGTGAAGGTGATTCAGGAGAGACTTCGCACAGCTCAGTCCAGGAAGAAGAGCTATGCGGACCGGAAGGTTCGTGACTTGGCATTTATGGTTGGTGATCGGGTTTTGCTTCGGGTATCATCTATGAAGGGCGTCATGAGGTTCGGGAAGAAAGACAAGCTGAGTCCTAGATTTATTGGCCCTTTTGAGGTGTTGCGACGTGTTGGGGAGGTTGCTTATGAGCTAGCCCAGCCTCCCAGCCTAGCAGGGGTTCATCCGGTGTTCCACGTCTTTATGCTCCGGAAGTATCACGGTGACCCGACTCATGCCTTGGATTTCAGCTCAGTCCAATTGGACAGGGATCTATCATATGTTGAGGAGCCTGTGGCTATATTAGACAGGTAGGTCAGAAAGCTCAGGTCAAAGGATATTGCGTCAGTGAAGGTTCAGTAGAGGGGTCAGCCAGTCAAGGAGGCGATTTGGGAGACTGAGCAGGATATGCAGAGTCAGTACCCTCATGTTTTCCCAGATCCAGGTATGTTTCTATGCTCGTTCGAGGACGCACGATTTTCTTAAGAGGGGGAGGATGTAACGACCCGGTCGGTCGTTTTAAGAATTTGTGCCCGATCCCCTATTTACCCTTCTCCCATGTCTATTTATATTGGAACTTGTCGGAGGGTTGAGTGATGACATCCGAGATGATTTTGGACACATAGTCCATAAATGCGGAATTTAGCTTTAGAAATCTGGCCGTAGCTAGAGTTGTGTGAAGACGGATCCGGAATGGAATTTCGTCGACTCCGTTAGCTCCGTTGGGTGAATTCGGGGTTAGGAGCATGCTCGGAATGTTTTTTCGAGGTCGGTTGTGGATTTAGTCTTGAATTGGAGAAAGTTATAATTTCGGCGATTTCGGCCGATAGGTGTGATTTTGATATCGGACTCGGAATGGATTTCCGAAATCGACAGCAGGTCCGTAATGTTGTTTATGACCTGTGTGCAAAATTTGAGGTCATTCGGATAAGTTTAGTTGTGTTTCAGCGTCGGATGTGAATTCTAGAAATTTCCTAAGTTCTTAGGCTTGAATCTATGCATAATTGATGATTTTGATGTTATGAGATATGTTTTTAAGGCTAGACCAAGTTTGAACAAGGTACTAGGGTCAGTTGGTAGGTTTGGTTGAGGTCCCGGGGGCCTCGGGGTTGTTTCGGATGCCCAACGGGTGAGTTTTGTGAAATTGAGAACAACTGAACCATTCTGGTTCTGGTGTCTCGCACCTGCGATGGTATTTCCGCAGGTGCGGACACGCAGGTGCGAAGGGGGAGCCGCAGGTGCGAGCCCAGGCCATTAAAGAAATTTTCGCACCTGCGATGGTATTTCCGCAGGTGAGGGCGCGTAGGTACGACCCAAGGCCACTTAATGAACTTCCGCACCTGCGATTGGGTTTTCGCAGGTGCGGTACCGCAGGTGCGATGCCAGTGTCGCAGGTGCGAAATTTCTGGGCAGTTTATACCAAAAATTCGAGGGTTTGAATTTCATAATTCCAAAATCGATTGTGAGCTCGGAACTTGGCGATTTTCTGTGGGATTTAAAGAGGAGGATCATAGGTAACGTTTTCTAACCTTAATCCCTTTATATATCATTAATCTCTATCTTTTTACTCAATCTAATCAAGGAAATTGGATGAAGAACCATGGAAATGGGATGAAATCTTTCCAAGTAGAAATCTAAGGATTTAGGGAGATTTAGATGTCAGATTCAGTTGATTCTTGTTCGAGTGGGTTCATGAGCGAATGGGTGTTCGGGAAATATAAATTTTACCCGAGACGCGGGCTTGGGGGACTTTTTGGGGAGAATTTCCTAATTTCGCGTATTAGCTTATAAGTAATTAGCTATTTTGTTCCCTTGAAGTGATATTTACACCATGCAATCGATTTGAATAGATTTGGGCCACCCGGAGTCAGATACTCGTGGAAAAAGCTTGGTATTGAGCTGATTAATGCAGTCCAGGTAAGTGGCTTGCCTAATTCTGTGTTGGGGACTTCCCCTTAGGCATTTTAATACTGATTTTGTTGTGTGGACGCCGTGTACGTGAGGTGCCGAGTGCGTACACGGTTATTTGTTGCTAAAATCCTATTTTTACTCCCATGTAATCGCTCCTTTTCATTCATATATTACTGTTTCCTATCTTAATTGAGTATATGGCCTAAGAATAAGCATGCCTACCTGTTTTGACTTGATTTCCTCTTATTTGTTACTACTCACATCATGCTTAGGTAATTTTACTCTACCCTTACCTGTTGTTCTTCCTGGATTGTTTACTTATGCCATAATTGACATACTTCTTCCTTGCATATTTAAATTGGGACTACGGACCGAGATCCGGGAGCTTTTCCCCTGTACTGCATTTCATATTTAAATTGGGACTATGGGCCGAGATCCGAGAGCTTTCCCCCTGTACTGAAATGCATATTTAAATTGGGACTAGGGACAGAGATTCGGGAGCTTTCACCCTGTACTGTATAGCATATTTAAATTGGGACTATGGACTGAGATCCGAGAGCTTTCCCCGTGTACTACATTGCACATTTACTGTTGAGATAGATGTTGTGCTGAGCCGAGGGCTCTCTTTATGTTATTAAATCTTTCCGTTTTGGTTAATCCTGTTTATCATTGCTTGTTTTTTTTCTTCACTTTTTAAAATTGTATATTGACTTGCTTTACAAACTCAGTAGGGCCTCAACCTGAACTCTTCACTACTTGACTGGGGTTAGGCTTGACACTTACGGAGTACCGAATGTGGAGTACTCACGCCCTTTCCTGCGTATGTTTTCCCCATGTGCAGATCCAGGTACCAGCACCCAGTATCGTGGTTAGGAGCCGTCCAATCAGCAGCCAGGAGACCGCGAGGTAATTTTTCCGCGTCCGAAGAATCTCACGAGTCCCCTTCTACTCTAATATAGACATAGAAGACTTGTATATTTTTCCACTGTTTCGTTGTGTAGAGCTACAGTTAGTATAGAGCTTGTAACTATGGTGACATTATGGGTTTTGGGAAGTAAAAATGTATATGCTGAGCAGCTACGTTATATCTACTTGATATCTTTTCTATCTTTGTTTTATTCATTCTGTTATTTTCCGCAAATACTAGGCTTACCTAGTCATAGAGACTAGGTGCCATCACGATACCTTTCGGAGGGTAAATTGGGTCGTGACACAACCCGAAACTCACCCGAGGCCCTCGAGACCTCAATCAGTCATACCAACACCTCCCATAACATCATATATACTTATTCGAGCCTTCCAATCACTCAAAGCAACATCAAATTACCAAATTACCCTCGGATTCAAGCCTAAGACTTTCTAAACTTCCAAAATACGCCAACGATGCCGAAACTAACCAAATCACGTCCGAATGACCTAAAATTTTGCACACACGTCACAAATGACACTACAAACCTATTCTAACTTTCGAAATTCCATTCCGACCCCAATATCACATTTTCCACTGCCGACCGAAAATCGCTAAATTTCCAATTTCACCAATTCAAGCTTAATTCTACCACTGAACTCCAAATTACATTCTGAACACACTCTTAAGTCAAAAATCACCTAACGAAGCTATCCGAACCATAAAAACCCAAATCCGAGACTGCTTAATTATAAGTCAACTCATGTTGACTTTTCCAACTAAATATCAGAATTAAGAGACTAAGTGTTGCATTCCACTCCAAAATCACTCTGAACCCAAGCCAACCAACCTGACGCAACATAATAAAGCTGAACAACATATAATGAAGCAGAAATGGGGGAAACGGGGCTATGGCTCTCGGAACGACCAACCAGGTCGTTACAAATGGATGTGAAAATAACTTTTATGAATGAAGATCTTGAAGAGGAGGTATACATGTGTCATCCTGGATGATTTTGTGATAAGGAAAAAAGTCACCTTGTTTGAAAGTTGAATAAATCCATTTATGGGCTAAAGCTGGCTTCCCGCCAATGGTATATTAAATTTCATAATGTTCTTTCTTCATTTGGATTTATAGAGAACATCATTGATCTGTGTATATACCTTAAGATAAGTGGGAGCAAATACATTTTTCTAGTCCTATATGTGGATGACATTTTGCTTGTAAGTAGTGATTTGGGGTTGTCGCACGAGACTAAATAATTCCTTATCAAGAATTTTGAGATGAACGATATGGGTGAAGCCTCTTATGTCATTGGCATAGAGATTCATAGATATAGATCCCAAAGATTACTTGGATTGTCTCAAAGGTCCTACATTGACAGAATCTAGAAATATTCGAGATGAGAACTTTTCACCTATAGCAGCACCCATAATTAAAGGTGACAAATTCTCATTGAATCAATGTCCACAAAATGCATTGGAAAAAGAGAAAATGAAAGACATTCCCTTTGCTTCGCTTGTTAGGAGCCTTATGTATGCACATGTCTGTACTAGACCTGATATTGCTTTTGTAGTAGGAATGCTCGACAAATAACAAAGTAAGCCTGGTCTTGGCCATTGGAAAGCCGGTAAAAGGGTTTTGAGATATTTGCAAGGAACCAAGGATTTCAAGCTCACACTCAAATACTCTGACTCATTAGATGTGACTGGATATTCAGAATTTGATTTGGGTGGATGCAAAGGCACTGGTAAATCTACTTCAGGATATATTTTCCTTCTTGGTGAAGATGTTGTGTCTTGGAGAACTGTTAAGTAGACCATTTTTGCAATATCCACAATGGAAGCTGAATTTATAGCATGCTATGAAGCTACATCACATGCGTCATGGTTGAAAAATATTATTTCTGGCCTTAGGATTGTCGATTCCATTTCAAGGACATTGAGAATCTTTTGTGGCAATCCAGTTGCAGTGTTCTTTTCTAAGAATAATAAAAGTGACAGCCGAAGCAAGCAGATTGACATAAAGCACTTGATGGTTAGAGACTATGTGAAGAAGCAAGATGTAAGTCATGGGCATGTTAGTACTACTTTGATGATTGCTGATCCTATGAGTAAAGGTCTGCCGGCTAATATTTTCAAGGATCATGTAAGCCATATGAGTCTTAGTAGCTCAATTTAGCCTTGCTTTGTCTCTAATAGTGTGATTACCCAAAGAGTCATCTTATGAATTAAAACTCTATTCCGGGCTCCTTAGCCTTAAAAAGGTTAATTTTATATACCTCGATTTGCGTACACAATCCTGGCGTGAGACCAGAAAGTTTTTACATGAAAATATGAGAAATAATAATTTTTGAGAGGTAAAATTTAATTTTTAGTTGACTTTGGTCAACATTTTGAGTAAACAGACACGGATCTGTATTCCGATGGTCTCGGGAGGTTCGCAGTAAAATATGGGACTTGGGCGTATTCCCAGAATTGAATTACGAGGTCCCTAGCTTTAGAAATCAATTTTTGAAGAAAATTATTGTGCTGGATTTTTAATGAAATAAAGAAATAAATTAATGCTTGAAATCGTTGGTATCGGGTCCATATTTTGGTTCTAGAGCCCAGTACAGATTGGTTATAATTTTAAGCCCTATTTGTGAAATTTAGTGAGAATCATAATTGATTTGACGTGATTCGGACGTCCGGTTGAGAAAATAGTGAAATTGAAGTGTTCTTGAGAAAATCACGAGTTTTGAGGTTGAATTCATAATTTTAAATGTTATTTTTGTGATTTAATCGCACGAGCAAGTTTGTATGATGTTTTTAGATTTGCGTGCATGTTTGGTTTGGAGCCCCGAGGGCTCGGGTGAGTTTCAGATAGGCTACGAAGTGTTTAAAACTTAGAATTCATAGCTGGTGTATCAGGTGTTTTACCCAGGCCTCTGATCTCGCAATTGCGAGATCAGGCATCACAATTGCGAGTAAGGCAGCCATGGGAAATGCAAGAATTTTATCGCATTTGCGAAGGGTCTGGGCCAGTGTGATTCTCGCAAATGCGGGATTTCACTTCGCAAATGCGAAGACTGCCCAGCAAGCCCAGAAGTCGCAAATGCAATATTTAGGTCGCAAATGCGAAGGCATCAGTAATTTTGAAGAGTTCGCAATTGCGAACCCCTGATCACATTTGCGATAACTGCAACCTGTTAAGTGGGATTTTAGACAGGATTTTCACCCATTTTTCAATTCTCTCAAACCTCAAACCTCCATAGGCGATTTTTCAAAGACTCAAACTTCTCCAAATCATAGGTAAGTGATTCCTAACTACTTTCTTTCAATCCTTTACCACTTTTTACAATATTTCAACCAAAAACCTAGAACTTCCATGGTAAAATTTGGGATTTTTGGGTAGAACTTAGGAATTTCGAAATTTTGGAATTTAGACCTCGAATTGAGGTCCCAAAAACAATTGTATATCCGAGCTCGGGGGAGAATGGGAAAACAGGTTTTGGTCCGAACTTCGAGTTTAGACCAAGTGGGCCCGGGTCGATTTTTGTCTTTTGATAGGAGAACATAGGAAACCCATAATTTTTCATTAAAGTTAATTCCTTTAGCAATAATTAATGATATCGAAGCAATTATGATTAGATTTGAGCGAGTTAGAGGCAAATTCAAAAGGAAAAGTTGTGATTGAGCAGTGAGTGGCCTGCGGAATTGAGGTAAGTGTTTGGTTTAACCTTGACTTGAGGGAATAGGAATCCCCAACTTAAATGCTATGTGAAATTTCATGTGTGTGGTGTATAGGTGAGGTGACGAGTATCTATGCACCACAAAATTATCTGTTTAACATGATCTCTTCCCCGGTTCCAATTCACTATATTAGTGTCTTGGTTGGTTTCGTGATTTCGATGCCTCCATGTCTACTTATTTTCTTCAACTGGTTGTTAAATATTGTTTCAAGTATTTGGAAGTGTTAGTTGATCCGTTGGGATCATTGTGGTACAAAAAAAGGGTTGAACTGGTTGACATTGTTTTAGGATACACTCCATTTGGTTTCATTGTGAAATGATAATTGATGAAGTTCATGAATAGTACAACTTTCTGCTTATAATTGTTGATACATAAATATTGTGAAAGGCTTTGACCTAAATTGTGAAATACTTTTATAAATAAAGAGATGTGATTGTCTTGTGGGAGCGGGTTGCACGCCGCAATAAGGAGTAATAAGGGAGGACAAGTGGGATCGGGTTGCACGCCGCAACAGGAGAAATAAGAGTGATATATATAGGGAGGAGCAATAAGGGTGGACAGGTGGGAGCGGGTTGCGCGACGCAACAAGGAGCAATAAGGGAGGATATTCATGTTTTACTGATTATATGATAAAGACCGGAAAACTTACTGTTTTATTCTATGGTTCCCATACTCTGCTTTTATTGTTATTTTAAATTAAAACTTGAAAATTTTCGTGAGGATTGGTTATAGCTGAGATCTGGAAAAGTTAACCGAGTTGTTTTATTAATTGTTGCAAGTTACTGTTTAATTAGTTTATTATTCCCTTCTTGCTTTATTATACATTGTATCCAGGTTATGTTATAAAGGCCCTGCCATAGCCTCATCACTACTTCGTCGAGGTTAGGCTCGGTACTTACCAGTGCATGGGGTCGGTTGTACTGATACTGCACTCTGCTCTTCTTGTGTAGATCTAGGTTCCGGCTAGAGTTGATTTATCGAGTAGTAGCTGAGCATTCGTACGGAGGCACGAGGTAGATCTGCCGACGTCCGCATATTCCTAGAGTCTTCTCTACATTATTTAGATTGCTGTTTTATTTCATTCAAAGGAGATATATATTTCTTTCAGCCAAACACTTGTTGTATTCTTTAGGAGTTCATGAATTGTGACTCCAGACCCTGGGTAGCTAGATATTAGAATTAGTTTCGAGTTTCATTTCATTAATTCGTACATTATTCTTGATTCCTCTATTGGATAGTATTATATTTCACATTATTCTAAACTGTTTACTTATATTTAGTTAAATTGTTTTAATAAAATAGTTAATTAATTTGTAACATTGTCTTGCCTAGAAAGTGTGATGTTAGGCGCCATCACGATCCCGAGGGTTGGGAATTTGGGTCGTGACAAACAATTTGTCTAGACATTATGTTTATTTTGATATACATGACAGTGCACACTTTGGTTTTTTCAAGTATTATTTGTGATAATTGGATCAATAAAGTTGGACTCTGAATGACTTATATTAAGTTCATTCATAAAGTTGTTTGACACTTTACTAGAATGTATTGTGCAATGTAATACATGTAAGGAAGTGTTTGTTTAAGAGCGTGACCTCCATGATTCATGTAATGATATGTTCTAGCTAAAGTGATTTTTGCATAACTTTTAGTTGAGTGATGAAGTTTATGGCCATATTATATGTCTATCTCTCATAAAGGATTATCTGATTTTAATATGTGGCCGCTTTTCAGATGACTGGTTCCGCCAAGAAATGGTGGAGGGATTATTTGTTGACTAGACCAGTTGGGTCACTTTCTCTGACTTGGGATCAGTTTTCGCATCTCATTTTGGAGATGTTTTTGCCTATCACTACTATAGAGGAGAATCATCGTCAGTTTGAGCGACTTTAGCAGGGCAGCATGACTGTCACCCAGTATGAGAATCGCTTTGTGGATTTAGCTAAACATGTTATTATTTTGTTGCCCACATAGAGAGAGAGGGTAAGCCGATTTATTGAGGGCCTTGCTCAGCCCATCAGGTTTCAGATGGATATGGAGACAAGGACCAAGATTTCTTTTCAGGATGCGGCCAATGTGGCCCGGAGAGTTGAGACGGTTCTCGGGATGGGAGGTCAGGGGTCAAACAAGAGGCCTCGCCATTCTGGAGGATTCAGCGGTGCCTCATCTAGAGACGGGGTTAATTTCAGCAGAGGCCATTCTTCCAGGCCATTCCATTAAGCACTTTAGGCTTCACATGGTACTTCCGGTGGTCGTGGTTCTTAAATGCCTCCTTATTATCAGCCAGTCTATAGTGCTCCATCAACTCCTATCAGAGCACCTCCTCTGCAGAGTTATTATCGTGGTCGGCCGGCTCGTCAGGGTCAACCTCTACATAAGGAGGGATGATTTGAGTGTGGGGAATATGGGCATGTTCGGAGAGCTTGTCCTAGATTTTCGGGTAATCAGCATCAGTACCAGGGTTCTCGTACCATAGTTCCGGCACCAGCTGCAGCACCACTTGCCCAGCCAGCTAGGGTTAGGGGTCAGGTAGCCAGAGGTAGGGGCTAGATTGTTAGATGTGGAGGTCAGCCCGCTAGAGGTGGAGGCCAGCCCCCTAGAGGTAGAGGTCTGCTTATCAGGGGTCCTCCCAGAGACGTGGTTTAGGGTGGTGGGGCCCATCCCCGATTGTATGCATTTCCACCCAGACCTGAGGCGGAGTCCTCTGATGCTGTTATCACAGGTACCATTTCAATTTGCAATAGAGATGCTTCAATTTTATTTGATCCGGTGTCTACTTATTCTTATGTATCATATTATTTTGCCTCGTATTTGGTTGTGCCCTTAATTCCTTGAATGTCCCTGTTTATGTGTCTACACCCATGAGAGATTCTATTGTTGTAGATTGTGTGTATCATTCATGTGTGGTTGTTATTGAGGGTTTTGAAACTAGTGTAGACCTTTTGCTTCTTGACATGGTCGATTTCGATGTCATATTGGGTATGAATTAGTTGTCACCTTATTATGCCATCTTGGACTGTCACGCCAAGATAGTTATGTTAGTCTTGCTAGGGTTTCCTCGATTATAATGGAAAGGGACTCCTAGTCATTCTCTCAGCAAAGTGATTTCTTATGCCAAGGCTCGTCGCATGGTTGAGAAGGGATGTTTGGCTTATTTGGTCTACATTTGTGTTTTAATGCGGAAGTATCTTCGATAGATTTGGTGCCTATTGTTCGTGAGTTTCCCGAGGTGTTTCCGATAGACCTGCCGGGGATTCCACCCGACAGGGATATTGATTTTTGCATTGATGTGGCTCCTGATACTCAACCCATTTCTATTCCTCCATACCGGATGGCCCACCCGAGTTGAAATAATTGAAAGAACAGTTGCAAGACTTGCTTGATAAGGGCTTCATTAGGCCTAGTGTCTCGCCCTGGGGTGCACCTGTTTTGTTCATGAAGAAGAAGGATGGGTCGATGAGAATGTGTATAGACTACCGGCAGTTGAATAAAGTCACCGTCAAGAATAAATATCCATTGCTGAGAACTCATGATTTATTTGTGCAGCTTCAGGGTGCCAGAGTGTTTTCAAAAAATTGATCTGAGAATGGGCTACCATCAGTTGAAGATTAGGGCGTCCGATGTTCCTAAGACAACCTTTCAGACGAGGTATGGGCACTATGAATTTCTGGTGATGTCTTTTGGTTCGACTAATGCCCCAGCAACCTTTATGGACTTGATGAATTGGGTTTTCAAGCCTCATCTGGATTCCTTTGTAATAGTGTTCATTGATGATATTCTATATACTCCCGCAGCCGGGAGGAACATGAGCAGCACCTCCGGATAGCGCTCCAGACTTTGAGGGACAATCAGTTGTATGCAAAATTTTCAAAGTGCGTGTTCTGGTTGAATTCAGTATCTTTCTTGGGTGACATCGTATCATCAGAGGGTATTCAGGTAGATCTTAAGAAGATAGAGGCAGTCAAAAACTGGCGTAGACCCACATCAGCCACGAAAATCAGGAGCTTCTTGGGTTTGGCAGGTTTCTACCATCGTTTTGTGGAGGGGTTTTCATCCATTGCAGCCCCAATAACTAAATTGACCCAAAAATGTGCCCTGTTCAAATGGTCGGACGAGTGTGAGGCGAGCTTTCAGAAGCTCAAGACAGCCTTGGCTTCAACATCGGTGTTGGTGTTACCATCAGGTTCAAGATATTTCACGATATATTGTGATGCTTCCAATGTTGGGCTTGGAGCGGTACTGATGCAGGAGGGCAGGGTGATTGCATATACGTCTCGGCAGTTGAAAGTTCATGAGAAGAATTACCCTGTCCATGACTTAGAATTGGAAGCCATTTTTCACGCATTGAAAATATGGAGGCACTATCTTTATGGTGTGCCGTGTGAGGTTTACACGGATCATCGCAGTCTCCAGTACTTGTTCAAGTAAAAGGATCTTAATTTGAGACAGAGGAGATGGTTAGAGTTATTGAAGGATTATGAAGTCACTATATTGTATCATCCGGGGGAAGGCCAATGTGGTGGCCGATGCATTGAGTAGGAAGGCAGTGAGTATGGGCAGCCTTGCATTCATTCCAGTTGGTGAGAGACCGTCAGTTTCAGACATTCAGACTTTGGCTAATCAGTTCGTGAGGTTGGATATTTCGCCCAGCCATGTTTTAGCTTGTACAGTCGCTCGATCTTCCTAATTTGAGCGTATCAAATATCGGCAGGATGATGACCCGCATTTGATGGTCCTTAGGGACACAGTTCGGCACGGTGGTTCCAAGAAGGTTACAGTTGGAGATGACGGTGTTTTGAGAATGCAGGGTCATGTATGTGTGCCTAATATTGATGGGCTTCGTGAGTTGATCCTTGAAGAGGCTCACAGTTCTAAGTATTCTATTCACCCGGGCGCTGCCAAGATGTACCAGAACCTACGGAAACATTATTGGTGGCGAAGGATGATGAAGGACATTGTTGCTTACGTGGTTTATTGTTTGAATTGCCAACAGGTGAAGCATGAGCATCAGAGACCCGGTGGTTTGCTGCAGCAGATAGAGATCCCTGAGTGGAAGTGTGAGCGTATCACTATGGACTTTGTTGTTGGACCCCCACAGACTCAGAGGAAGTTCGATGCTATTTGGTTTATTGTGGATAGGCTGACTTCAGCACATTTCATTCCAGTGGCAAGTACTTATACTTCAGAGCGGTTGGCAGAGATATATATGCGAGAGATTGTTCGCCTTCACGGTGTGCCCGTGTCTATCATTTCTGATCGGGGTACACAGTGTACCTCGCACTTTTGGAGGGCAGTTCAGCGTGAGTTGGGTACACGAGTTGAGTTGAGCACAACGTTTCATCCTCAGACGGACGGGCAGTCCGAGCGTACTATTCAGATCTTGGAATACATGCTCCGCGCCTGTGTTATTGACTTTGGAGGTTCTTGGGATCAGTTCTTGCCGTTAGCGGAGTTTTCCTACAATAACAACTACCAATCGAGCATTCATATAGCTCCCTACGAGGCATTATATGGTAGACGGTGCAGATCGCCAGTTAGATGGTTTGAGTCGGTAGAGGCTCGGTTGTTGCATACAGACTTAGTTCAGGAGGCCTTGGACAAGGTCAAGATTATAGAGGATCGACTTTGTGCAGCTCAGTCCAGGCAAAAGATTTATGCCGACCATAAAGTTCGTGATGTAGCATTCATGGTCGGAGAGGGGGTATTACTTCGGGTATCGCCCATGAAGGGTGTTATGAGATTTGGGAAGAAGGGCAAATTGAGCCCTAGGTATATCGGGCCATTTGAAATTACCGAGAGAGTAGGGGAGGTAGCTTATAGACTTGCGCTGCCTCCAGGGTTATCCTCAGTTCATTCGGTGTTCCATGTGTCTATGCTCCAGAAATATCATGGTGACCCGTCGCACGTGTTATATTTTAGCACCGTCCAATTGGACAAGGATTTGACTTATGAGGAGGAGTCGGTTGCCATTTTAGACCGGCAGGTTTGTCAGTTGAGGTCAAAGAGTTACCCTTCAGTTCGAGTGTAGTGGAAAGTTCAGCCAGTCGAGGCAGCTACTTGGGAGTCCGAGTCGGACATGCGGAGTAGATATCCACAATTGTTCGCCAGTTCAGGTACTTTTCTATGCCCGTTCGAGGACGAACGATTGTTATATAGGTGGAGATTGTGATGACCCAAAGAGTCATCTTATCAATTAAAACTCTATTCTGGGCTTAGCCTTAAAAAAGTTAATTTTATTTACCTCGATTTGCGTGCAAAATCCGGACGTGAGACCAAAAAGTTTTTATGTGAAAATATGAGAAATAATAATTTTTGAGAGATAAAATTTGATTTTTAGTTGACATTGGTCAACATTTTGAGTAAACGGATACAGATCTGTATCTGATGGTCTCGGGAGGTCCGCAATAAAATATGAGACTTGGGCGTATTCCCAGAATTGAATTCCAAGGTCTCTAGCTTTAGAAATCAATATTTGAAGAAAACTATTGTGCTAGATTTTTAATGAAATAAAGAAATAAATTAATTCTTGAAATCGTTGGTATCGGGTCCGTATTTTAGTTCCGGAGCTCGGTACAGGTTGGTTATAATTTTTAAGTCCTATTTGTGAAATTTGGTGAGAATCAGAATTGATTTGACGTGATTCGGACGTCCGGTTGAGAAAATAGTGAAATTGAAGTGTTCTTGAGAAAATCACGAGTTTTGAGGTTGAATTCATAATTTTAAATGTTATTTTTGTAATTTGATCGCACAAACAAGTCCATATGATATTTTTAGACTTGCGTGCATGTTTGGTTTGAAGCCCCGAGGGCTCGGGTGAGTTTCAGATATTCTACGAAGTGCTTAGAACGTAGAATTCATAGCTGGTGTATCTGGTGCTTTACACAGGCCTCTGATCTCGCAATTGCGAGATCATGCATAACAATTGCGAGGAAGGCAGCTGTGGGAAATGCAAGAATTTTATCACATTTGCGAAGGGCCTGGGCCAGTGTGATTCTCGCAAATGCGGGATTTCTCTTTGCAAATGCAAAGGCTGCCCAACAAGCCCAGAAGTCGCAAATGCGAAGGCAACAGTAATTTTGAAGGGTTCTCAATTGCGAACCCCTGATCGCATTTGTGATAACCGTAGCCTGTTAAGTGGGATTTTAGACGGGATTTTCACCCATTTTTCAATTCTCTCAAACCTTAAACCTCTATAGGCGATTTTTCAAAGACTCAAACTTCTCCAAATCATAGGCAAGTGATTCCTAACTACTTTCTTTCAATCCTTTACAACCTTTTTACAAGATTTCAACTAAAAACCTAGAACTTTCATGGTAAAATTTGGGATTTTTGGGTAGAGCTTAGGAATTTCGAAATTTTGGAATTTAGACCTCGAATTGAGGTCGGATTCCAAAACCAATTGTATATCCGAGCTCGGGGGAGAATGGGTAAACGAGTTTTGGTCTGAACTTCGAGTTTAGACCAAGCGGGCCCGAGGTCGATTTTTGTCTTTTGATAGGAGAACATAGGAAAACCATAGTTTTTCATTAAATTCAATTCCTTTAGCAATAATTAATGATATCGAACCAATTATGATTAAATTCGAGCGGGTTAGAGGCAAATTCAAAAGGAAAAGCTGTGATTGAGCAGTGAGTGGCCTGCGGAATTGAGGTAAGTGTTTGGTTTAACCTTGACTTGAGGGAATAGGAATCCCCAACTTAAATGCTATGTGAAGTTTCATGTGTGTGGTGTATAGGTGAGGTGACGAGTAGCTATGCACCACCAAATTATATGTTTAACATGATCTCTTCCCCGGTTCCAATTCACTATATTCCTGTCTTGATTAATTTCGTGATTTCGATGCCTCCGTGTCTACTTGTTTTTGTCAACTAGTTGTTGAATATTGTTTCAATTATTTGGAAGTGTTAGTTGATCCCTTGGCTTCATTGTGGTATAAATAAAGGGTTGAACTGGTTGACAGTGTTTTACGATACACTTCGGTTGGTTTCATTGTGAAATGATAATTGATGAAGTTCATGAATAGTACAACTTTCTGCTTATAGTTGTCGAGACATAAATATTGTGAAAGGATTTGACCTAAATTGTGAAATCTTTTTATAAATAAATAGACGTGATTGTCTTGTGGGAGCGGGTTGCACGCTGCAACAAGTAGTAATAAGGGAGGAAAGGTGGGATCGGGTTGCACGCGGCAACAGGAGAAATAAGAGTGATCTATATAGGGAGGAGCAATAAGGGTGGACAGGTGGGAGCAGGTTGCGCGCCGCAACAAGGAGCAATAAGGGAGGATATTCATGTTTTACAGACTATATGATAAAGACAGGAAAACTTACCGCTTTATTCTATGGTTCCCATACTCTGCTTTTACCGTTATTTTAAATTGAAACTTGGAAATTTTCGTGAGGATTGGTTATAGCTGAGATCTGGAAAAGTTAACCCAGTTGTTTTATTAAATGTTGCAAGTTACTGTTTAATTAGTTTATTATTCCCTTCTTGCTTTATTATACATTATATCCAGGTTATGTTATAAAGGCCCCATCGTAGCCTCATCACTACTTCGTCGAGGTTAGGCTCGACACTTACCAGTACATGGGGTCGGTTGTACTGATACTGCACTATTCACTTCTTGTGCAGATCTAGGTTCTGGCCAGAGTTGTGTTATCGAGTAGTAGCTGAGCATTCGTACAGAGACACGAGGTAGATCTGCTGGCGTCCGCATATTCCCGGAGTCTTCTCTATATTATTTAGATTGTTGTTTTATTTCATTCCAAACAAATATATAATTCTTTCAGCCAAACACTTGTAGTATTCTTTAGGAGTTCGTGAATTGTGACTCCAGACCCTGGGTAGCTAGATATTAGAATTAGTTTCGAGTTTCATTTCATTAATTCGTACATTATTCTTGATTCCTCTATTGGATAGTATTAGATTTCACATTATTCTAAACTGTTTACTTATATTTAGTTAATTTTTTTTTTAAGAAAACGGTTAATTAATTTATAACATTGGCTTGCCTAGCAAGTGTGGTGTTAGGCGCCATCACGATCCCGAGGGTTGGGAATTTGGGTCGTGACAAACAATTTGTCTAGACATTATGTTTATTTTGATATACATGACAGTGCACACTTTGGTTTTTCATGTATTATTTGTGATAATTGGATCAATAAAGTTGGACTCTGAATGACTTATATTAATTTCATTCATAAAGTTGTTTGACACTTTACTAGAATGTATTGCGCATTGTAATACATTGAAGGAAGTGTTTGTTTAAGAGCGTGACCTCCATGATTCATGTAATGATATGTTCTAGCTAAAGTGATTGTTGCAAAACTTTTAGTTGAGTGATGAAGTTTATGGCCATATTATATGTCTATATCTCATAAAGGATTATCTTATTTTAATATGTGGGCAAAGTGGGAGAATATTAGAAATTTACCGTCTCTTCTAGAAACTTCTAGTGTGACCCACATATAAGGTACTAAATTATTTACCTGGTCTCCCAAAGGAAATAATATATCAGATAATATTCTATAGTTATGAATATATGGTAGTTTCTTTGATGGAAAAAAATTATTTTTATTAGGAGTCCCTAGGGCAATTATAATTTATGGAGAAGTCCCTAGGGCTAAAGTATTTTCTTAAGAGTCCCTAACCTATCTATAAATACGACTGTGACTCCATCAGTCTTGAATACTTCGATAGGCACATGCTAGAAAGCTCTCTGGGTTTTCTGCTAAAGGTTTCAAAGGCGATTCCCTATAACGCTTGAACAACAATGGCTGAAGGTACATTCCTATTAAAATTCCGCTGCGTAGGTTTTGTGTATTTATGTATTTTTGTACATATATTGTAACAACCCAGGCTTTAGACAGACTCCCACATCGGCAAAACACAAGAGAAATGCTGGGTGTATAAGTTAACAAGCCTTAGACCCTAGTGACGCGTTTTAAACCCGAGAAGGCCTAGGCCCAGAGCGGATCATCTCACTAGCAGGCTGGGCTATTACAGATGGTATCAGAGACAAGTTTTAAGTCCCAGGTCATGGAGCAGTATTTGGATTCGTCTTGTTCATGGGTATGTTGGCGCCCATACTTATGATCTTGAGGCTACTAAGCATTTAGGATGTTTTCCCTTCTTTCATTCCTCATTCGTGCGTTAAGATGAATAAAGTTTATTCTTAGGATATCCCTTTAGCAAATGTCTAGGCTGCTTGTATCCTAATTTTCTGGACAACATATTTTATTTTGAAGTTTCTAACTCTATACGAGAAATTGAGAGTGGCCTTGGGTACATGTAATATTATGCGCATTGGTGATAGTTGAGATTTTACTTATTTTAAATTTTGGGATAACTCTATTTTCGTAGGAACATGTGAAAAAATCCTTTATAAAAAAAAGGGTTTGAGAGTTAGTCGAATTTTTGAATGTTGAGAATCTGTGTGAATTGTAAAGTGGTTTAACGATAGTCAAATTTTTGAATGTTGAGACTCTATGTGAATTGTAAAGAGGTCTGAAGATTTGATTTTTTTTACCTGAGTGCGACTTATTCAATATTTAAAGTTGTGGATACAACTCCATGTTACGAATTTTATTTGGAGAAGAAAAGAACTGAACTCAGAAGTCAGAAATGTAAGGTAATAATAACTTAAACACATCCAGATCTTGGTGTGAAAGACATTTTGAGGAAGGTGCTTATATGGTTCTAAGCTTAATGCTTTTTGAAGTGATTTGATAATAGTGGTGACATCCTGATGGTAATGTTATAAGTGTATTTGTGGCATGACTATTCTAATTTAAGTGCATTGAGTATGACCTTGATAGTGACACTAGGTGACATAAAAGGTACAACATATTATACTTGGTGTCCGTTAATGAATTCCAATATATGACAGAAAGTAAGACTTAAGTATAACGCATAATGCACCAATATAGTAAAAGGTGAGTATGAAACTTATTGAATATTAGCATGATTAACCATTAAAATAAGGGTAAGACATCCAATATGAAGACTATCATGAACTGTATTAAAGAGAGATAGACAATTCAAAGAGTTCAAATACTTTAAAATAATTAACACAAATACTATCGAATTCAGTGTTCCCTTTTGACAGTTGTCATGATATGTGTTGTATGTATTATTATACTGTATGATTTGAGAAATCTTGAGTATTGACGAAATGATGATATCTAAAAATGTAAAATTTTTCCCAAGTGGGGGAGCCTACTATTATTGATTGTGTTTATCAGACATGAGGGATCACAATTAGGACAAGGGGATAGTTGTGAATTTGTTATAATTTATAATTTGTAATGTTGACATTTAGGTGAATTTGTTATAGTGCCATATGTGGTGACGATCCTAATGAGCAGACTATATTTGTGGATAGAGTATATAGAGGAGGTGTGATATTTGTTCAGGGAAGGGACACCATAGTCACTCTACTAGTGTTTCCAATGCCTGACTTTAATATTATTATGTGCATGGACTAATTGGTATCGTGTTATGTGACACACAATTGTCAGGTAAAGAATATTAGATTTGTTATTTCTTATGGTCTCAGAATAACATGGAAGAGTATTCATGATTTTCCATGAGAGNTCCAGGCCTTAGAGCCAAAACTCCTGGTCTCCTGGTTCTGGTCGATTTCGAGTTTTGACGAGTTTAAGTGTTTCCCGGTTGAAATAGAAGTCTCCTACACGTTTAGGTTTTGTCCTAAACTTATAAATAGACCCCAAAACACAACTTAGAGGGAGATTCGATGAGAGGAAGCCATTGAAGAAAAGGAAAACATCGATTTGTACAGATTTTCTTCATTACTTT
>MDKI01161516.1:0-31939 GCA_005239505.1 Nicotiana paniculata | reverse complement strand
CCCAGAGTTAAGATCTTGCTCTACTCAATCTTATATGCAATCTAGAATTTCCTCTCCCGAGTTTAATCCTAGATTCATAGATAGTATTCAATTGATGATCAAGTAATCAAATAATTAAGCGCAATATTGAATAAATAAACCAATATGAAAAAATAATAAGAACAATTCAAGCTTCAAACTACAACATTCATGTAGCACCCAACAACTCTAGAGCTAATAAACTATGAGATTAAAGGAAGAGAAGAGAAGAAAAACTAGTTAGAAGTCTCCTCTAAAGCATAGCGTGTGTTCCCCCACGTGAATTCTCCTTCAAAAAATATTAGATATATTCCAAATTAGGTTTAGGACCCTTTTTATACGAGTTGGGGTCGTGTAGAGCCGAAATAAACTTATCCCAGATGAAGTAGGAAAATCCCGCACCCTGCGTCCAGGCCAGCACCAAGCGCTGGACCTGTCACTGAAAACAGTGACATCTTTTTGCAATTTTATGTTCCTCCTTCAATTTTTGTGCTGCCAGGTATTTGCCTTCTTTAATTGTTTGCAACTGTATTTCTTTGTCTTCCAATTGGGGGGACACACCCCCTATTTTATTCTTTTAATTTTCTTTCTTTTTCTTCCGCGTTTTATCTAATTTTGCTCCACATCTGTTCATCTTCATATCGCTTTATTCTTACCCAGTTAAAATATAATACTAAGCACAAAATAATATAACTAATACTCAACTGACGATTAAAAGTACTATAATGTGAGACAACAACGAGAAAATAGCAGGATGTCAAGCGCGGTCGCACACGCAATTGTGTGGTCCGCGATGATGAAGATTCAGAGATTTGTTTCAAGCCAAAGTCAGGGAAGTGCGGACGACATCACTTTTATGCATCCGCATAATCATGAGCGTGACCGCACTCAGAATTGTGCGATCCGCAAAAGTCCAACTCAAGCCAGAATTCAAAGTGAAGAACGCGGACCGAACCACAATTATGCGGCCACGAAAGCAAGTGTGCGGCCGCATTCAGAATTATGCAGTCGCACAACCTCAGCAGGGGAATTTTTGTTAGATATTTTCAACTTAGTATAAATAGAACTTTTTTGTCATTTTTAGGTTAAGTTATATTTTAAGAGAGCACCTGAGTCACCTACTTTCACTATTTTTGGTATTTTGTACTAGATTTGTATTTAAACACTATATTTTCTTCCCATAATCTAATATTATGGATTTTATCTTTATTTCTTATTTAATTTCTTCAATTTTCATGAGTAGATAAACCCATAGCTAGGGTTGTCACCCAACCTTAGTGTGGGTATTTAATGAGTGTTTGACTTAGGGATTGAATGTGAATGGGTTAGTGATATTTAACCTAGTTCTTGCTAGAATTAATGGTTGCAAATATTGATTCATGCCTAAATGACTTAGTCTCTACTTGAGAAAGTGGGACTAAGTCTAGGAAAACTAGGCTAACAAGGAATTGGGGTGAACTCAAGAAATTGATAGCCCCAATTAAAGTGTTAAACCTAGAGATAGTAATACCCGACTTGAGCTAATATCACTTGTTTTGTATGAATACCCATTTGGACTTGAGAAAGCCAAAGTGGGCAAAATCACTCAAACTACCGAGAGATATAGAGTGAATAACCGGGTGTGATAGCTATATTGCGATTCCAACTAATCAAGCTTGCCCTAGATTTTTACGACCCGTTAGATAACCACCTAGGTAGAAGCCACGACCCTAGTCCCTTTAAACATTTGAAAAACCCAAAACAAAAATATTGTCCTTAGCTTTATTAATTGCAATAATCCTTAGAGTAAAAATAGAAGTAGAATATCAACCCAATTTGTGGAAGTGCATGTAGTCAAAACTAGCATCTCACTTAGAAATAAAACTAATTCCAATCATTAACTCCCCGTGGATTCGATCCCAACCTTAGTTGGGCTATTATTGCATCGACCTCCTCGCTACTCAATAGTAGTGTGAGTTTGGACCCGGTCAGTTGTCAAAAAGGCTTCCTCTTTAGGTGTCTACTTTTGAAGATGGGAGAACTGGTGGGTTCAAGATTAAAACTTGGAAGGATATACATAGATGTGAGGATGCCTTTAAGAATCCTAGAGTTGATTATGACACATTAGCTCAGTATTTTAAGAGTAATGTCCAAAATAATCCTAAATACATGATTAAAGATATAAGAGGTGAGCTTGAACATGGTTTGAAGTTGAACGTGAGTAAATCCAAACTGAAAAGGGCTAAGCATATGGTTCTTCAGAAACTAGAGGGTAGTTTTATAGATGACTACAACAAACTTGAGGTATATTGCCAAAAAATTAGGTTGTCTAATTAGGGAATTGATGTAGTCATAAATATCTCCAAAGATGCACTAGCAGAAGGTAAGAGAAATTTTTTAAGAATGTACTTATGCTTTAATGCTTTGAAGCAAGCCTGGAAAAATGGTTAGAGACCATGAATTGAATAGATGGTACATTCTTAAAGGATAGAACCAAGGGACAGTTATTGGTGGCATTAGGACAAGATTCCATGAATCATTTCTACCCACTAGCATTGGATGTGGTGGACAAGGAAACAAGCAGGACTTGGAGTTGGTTCATGGAGTTGTTGAAGTTGTCTTTGGAGCTTAAAACTGGTGCAGGAATCAAATTCATATCAGATATGCAAAAGGTAAATAGTTCTAATTTTCTTTCATTATGTATTTTATGATGGTTTGCACTAATAGTCTAATATTTCTTTTATTCTTTATTTTTGATTCACTTCACATGGCTTGTTGGATGCGGGGAGCAAAGTACTTCATGAGGCTAATCACAGGTACTGTGTGAGATATATTGAGGCTAACTAGTGCAAAAAATGAAGGAGTGGTGAAATGAGAAAGTGGTGGTGTACATGGAGTACATATGATGAGGAGTTTAAAGGCCAATTGAAAAAATTAGGGAATCTGTCAGAAGATGCTGCAAAGGATATCTTAAAGTGTCTCTAAGGGCATGGCACATGGCTTATCTTGACACTGAATGTAAGAATATAATGGTTGATAAAAACTTCACCAAGTCATTTAATGCATGAATTCTTGAGGCTAGAGGAAAACCAATTATCAAAATATTGGAGGACATAAGAGTGAAAGTGATAGTGTTGTTAGGAGACAATGAGGCTAAGGTGAGAAGTTGGAATGCAGAATATAGTCCAGCGTGCTTGAAGATGTATAGTGATTGGAGGGGCATATCACATGATTGTAAGGTCATATTCAATGGAGATTGGGGATATGAAATGTCTGAAGGAATTGACTAACACATTGTCAATCTACAATAAAGAAGATGCACATGCAAGTTATGGGATTTATCTGGCATTCCTTGCCCTCATGCAATAAAGGAATGATGCATAAGAGAGTAGAGTCTATAGGTGAAATCAATTGGTGGTATAATAAAGAGGCATACTTGCTAACTTATAAGGAAAAGCTTCAGCGTGTTAGGGGTCGGCAGTTCTGGAAAGTCGAATGCCATGTTACCTCCTGATATTGTGAAGCAAGTTGGCTGACCCAAAGTCAAAAGAAATAGGAAATCAAATGAGGCAAGAAAAAGGATAGGGCAGTGAGTCAATCAAGGGGACACAAATGACATGTAGTAACTGTGGTGAGCCAAACCACAATGCAAGGGTTTTTTACAAGGTAATACTTTTCTTATTCAATAATAGTTGTATTGTTAATTGATGTTGGAAAAAGTGTTACTGTTTAGCAGTAGTAATTCCATTGATACAATTAATGAACTTTAACTTATATTTTCGAATAGCCTAAGTCTTCTGGAAATGTTGCTAGTTGCATTCAAACTCAAGAGTCTAATCAACCAACCCACAAGGGGTTGTTACAAGGTAATATATTTCTTAATCTTTGTATGATTGAATAACAATACTACTTACATTATGTATTGACTTCATTTTTTTAAAAAAATTCAATAGCCTAAGTTTGCTGGAAAGAGTTTTCAATCTAGTAAAAGAAAGGATGCAAGCTGCAGTCAAACTCAAGAGTCTTATGCAATGGAGAGTGACCAAGAGTCACTAACTGATTTTGGATCATCTGCTGCCACCCAAGAGTTCGAACCATATGGTCCAGAAGTTGACAATGAAGAAGGCCCTCCACTTAGGCCAATGGTTGTTTCAGAAACACGTTCAAGGATTGAGAGGGATAACATAAGAGGGCCTACAATTGGGGCAAGAAAAATTAAGTTTACTGGAGATCACATTGGAGCTTCGACACCTACCAATTTTCCTTATTCTCCAACTAAGCTGACATGGAAGGAAAAAGCTGCAATCCTATCGAGACAAGTCATACTTGAGGCAAGAAAGAGAAATACCAAGATAATGGCAACAAAGGGAAAACGAAAAATTGCATTTGATGATGAAGATTTTCTTTGAAGTCAATTGTTATGTTCTTTTTTGTGATTGGTTATTAAAACAACTATGTTTAGTTAGTAAAAAATCAGTAATGTTTGGTTGGTTGTTAATCTTTTTTGGGGTTGGTTAAGTATCTAATGGTTAAGTTGAGGTAAAACTATCGTGTGCCTTGTTCAAATAGAATTGATGAAACCTTTTTTGGCTATGTACAAAGTTGTGGAGGCCTACGTGCCCTGTTATGTTTTCTGCAAATCTGTCTACTTCCATTTGACTTCAATTCCTTGTTTTTAGTTTTAAGAAGGGAATGTCGAAGAATAAAGTTGTCATTATTGTCTTCTGTTACTACTTCTAATATAGGAACTTGGAAGTTGATTATTTGCAAACTTAGGTCTCTTAATAGAACAGGCAGATTGGTGAATGCAGAGATGATCCATGTGTCGTCCTGTTATGTTACTCTTTGGCCTCTTAACAGAACGGGCAAATTAGCTAGAGTTAACAACATACAAGGACATAATGTGCCACAACAAAAATAAAGCCTTTGTTTCTTTATTTACTGTTACATACTAATTAAGTGGGCACTTCTTTACTTTTGTCTTTCATGTATTTATAGAGTAGATTTAGATAAAATTGGCTTACTTAAGAACAACAAATTAAGTTCATAAGCTGACACAAGAATTTTAAGCAAATTCAAAAACTCAGTAAAGTGGACCTAATGATGAGTTTGAAAACAGGGAAAAAATAGTGTTGGAATATAGGTGATCCAAACACATCATGTCAATTAAACCTTAACCATGCCAATTATACATAAACTTTATTGGAACATAGGTTACATAATCACTTAAATATGCCAATTACACCTAAACTTTGGTTGATCTTAAGGTAGCAGAATATCTATTGCATCATCCGTGCGCACATGAACCCAACGAAGCAACACCATACCATACCAATCACATTCCATTTTTTCAGACAACTTTCCTTCACAAAACGCTAAACCTCCATCCATTTTCTCATTAGAAACATCATTTTCTCGTTTAACATCATCAAATTCCTTGAAATCTTCAATTTTTGAAACATACGCTGCTAAGACGTTTTCAATCTCGACAACCTTCATCAACAGAAGATTTCTTTCACGTCTAAGAGCTTCATTTTTATTTTTTAAGTTGTTTATTAATGTTGTGACTCAAAGAAAAAGTTCATCATCTACTCATTCCCAAAACTTACATTTTTTTCCCTGCGCACCAATTAGAATAAAATTATTGAGAATTGTCTATCATAAACCTAAGCAAAAATACACAAACAAGTCTTATAAAATTTACCTTAGGCATTGAACACTTGTTAAATCGTCTGCCGGCATTATTTAGAGTCCAAGCAGTGAATTGGCTAGCAGCAACTCCACAACAACATGTCCTCCTTGAACCATATGATGAATTCGAAGATCTCTGGCTCATAGTTTGGGAATTGAATGGTGAAAGATGGTTGGGACACTAACCCTAACTTGGTCGTCCAGAATTGCACCGGAATTAGCAACAACTCTATGAGTTCCTTGTTGAGATCGAGAAGAAGAGCTATCCCTAACTGATAAGTGAAGTAAAATTCAGGTGTTTTTAAGAAAGGGGTTGAGTTATATGGGTCGGATAACGAGTAACAGTTAGGCTAATTAAATCCGGTTGGATGTGAATTAAAATGTTTGGGTGTAAATTAAAATTCCACGTGTCAAATTATGAGTGGATAACTTACCCACTGTGGCAGTCATTCAAAATTAAGGGGGTATCCGAGCAAGAGTGTAACGGCAAGGTGAATAATTGGCCGAACTTCTAACAAGTGTTATTTGTAGAACTTATCGTAAAGTTCACGGGGGTATTTGAACCTTTTCCATTAAAACATTCAGTGATAATTACACACAGTAGTTTCAAAGTTTAAAAGTGTTGCCCTCCTATAAGCAGTTGTTGACTCGTAAGAAATGTTCAAATTTATTTCTACAATGCAAGTAAATTATGCCAGAAAAGAAATCTTAATCAAAGCCTTTCGTTTCTTTAGAAAAAGAAGATTACAATTCTAAAGTGATTACATATATTCTTATTTCACATTAGGCTCTCCTCATAATATAATACATAGTTTTCTTTATTATTTCATATGAATATTATGTGGAAGGAAAGGAAAAATACTAAACTAAACATTGTATATAAGCTATGCTGGATTTTATACTAAAATTAACTTTTCTTTGGGGACCAATCAGAGAATATATAATAGTCTACTGATATTTATGGAGAGATTAGCTCTATTTAAAGACTAACCAAACGGCCCTAATTTTTTTTTCTTGTGTTAGGGATGTCTATTACTTGTTGTCAATGGATTATTCCTCGTGTTGATCACTTATATATACATGCTTCTTTGCCCCATTAAGACATATCTCAAAGGGGATTGGTTGACATATATGGATTATCGAAGGTCTACCATAACATTACAAATATGCTTAGGTATTAAATTAGCTCTATCATGCCACATTATCATGCAATGGCCATAAGCAAAGACCAAGTTGATGTGTATTTGATCTTTTAAGGCGACTAGAATGATGCTGTCTTTTAGTCATTATTGTTTGGTGGAGTCAGAATCTAGATGTTGGGGTTCTGAAATATAAATCCAACACTATCTATGTTTGTTTTTCAACCATATATACAACATTTTTACCATACTCGAGAACCATGTTGAACTTTTCTCTCAATTTTATTTCTGGAGCATTCTTTCAGCTTGGCTCAAGTTTTTGAAAGGAAGGAAATCATATCGCCAAAACATGTCTTAAACTTCAAATTCACCGTGTCACTGCTGAAAATTAACACCTATGTAAAAAAAAAATTATAATACGTCGTATTTTCTTTCATTTATTTTCTTGTCCTAAAATTAGGGCTGTCTAAGGGGAGGGGTACTCGGTTCTTAAGAGGACTGGGTACGAGGAAGGTGTCTCAAGGGGCCTTTTGTTAAGGAGATTTAAGGGTATGGGGTAAGGGTACTTTTATATGTACCCTATCACTACCCCTATCGGTACTGGAAGGCAAATTTTCTTCTCCTCCAATATTTCACCAAGTCTTCATTTCCTTCATCATCACAAATATTAAATGTAACAGTTGTTTTAGAAAAAACACTGAAAAGCAGAATTATACGTTTCTTGTATGTAAAGACTAAACCCGAACTGGTTAGGATTTGTTTCAAAATAAGGACCCCCACCTTAGCATTACTTTTAGTCAATCTATTACACACTTTTTTTTACCAGTTTAGGAGTCAATTGTAATAATAAATAATTAAAATTACAACAAACAACAATACAAATATAACAAAATAAATGCGAAACTCAATAATAGTGTTCGAACATTGAATTGCTATTAGAGATAGACAGATAGAGAATTAGACAAACAGAATGTGTAAAAATTGAAAGAATGAAATGGAGTATTTATAGTTTAAAAATAGGGCCAAAATGTATTTGATAAACTTAAAGGTTAAAAAATATAAATTAGGAGGTAGGGGATGTTAGTGGCTAGGGAAGCAAAAATAGCCGTTTTTGGCCGTTACCAACGGCTATTTTTCAAAAAATAATTGTTGGATAACGGTACAAAAATGGCTACATTAAAAAAAATAAGGGTACCAGTTAGGTACCGGTACCAGTACGGTATCTTAGGTGCCAACCAGACTGATTCTACCGATACTTTTTCTGGTACTCTCTTGTTTAACCAAAAAATAGTTTTTGTGGTCAAAGTGAATGTTAAGGGAAATCGGGTTTCTAATAACCAAGTTTATTTCACTTTTAAAAAATATGAGAATAAAATAAACAATTGAAATGATAAATGAATGAAAGAAATCTTGTTGATGATCGTTGTTTTCTCTCCAGAATTGTGGATTATAATCTTCAATCAAGTAGAAATATAAAAGTGCATATAATTGAGAATATTATGATGATCGTACAAAATAAGACAAGGACCCTTATATAAGGATATAAAGATATAACGGTTCCCCCTCACTTAATTCCTACCCGTTATTAACATTAGGTGTATTACTTGCCCGTCACTAGAATTACTCGTAACAGCTATGGTAACAAATAGATGATCGTGCATAATCAGGAATAATGTTGATTCCCTTTCCATATTCACAATTGTTCGTGAATCTTCCCCTTTTATGATTTTCATGCATCTCTTGTCTATTTCTTCTTTCCCAGCTGTCAGTTACGTTACCTTCTTTCGTAAATCTCATGGGTATTTTAATCGTGCCTGATCATTCTTCTTCATTAACCCGATATAAATGCCACTTGTCACCATACCATTAATTCGCGTGTCATGCCTGTTTTTTTACAAATACAGATAGTCCCTCCATTTTTTGAATATTCTTAACTGAATATTCGAAAAGTGGTAAGTTTATTTATGGAGGGAATGTCATCATAATATTTTCTTCAAAAGCGATGAGATGTACGTCCTTTCTATTTAATATCCGAGACACGTGTCCTGTTATAATTGACTCTGCAGTTTACAATGTCTATTAAGTATTTTCTACGACTGCTTTAATTCGAAGTGATGGTTCCATGATGACAGTTCATAATGACGGTCCTTCTTTATAAATACCGCATCACATACCACCCAACAATTTCTTGTTCTTTCTTGCATTCATACTCCAACTACTTCTGCAATTTTTCCCTCTCTTCGTGCTTTCACCATTAAAAATGACTTACCCTTCTTCAAATCCTTCTTCATCGTCAGACCCTCGTAAAATAGTCATTGTTGATGAACTTCCTCCCTCTTTCGCCCTATAGTAGAAAAGGCGGTAGACTTCGGAGCTTAGGTTCTTTATTAAGTCGTAGCTCTACCCCTTCCCAGAAGAATACTGCAAAACCTTCTTCTTCCAAAGCCAAAACTTCATCAACTCCTCGATCCTCCTTTAGAGGTAAAGACCGTAATGAACCGTTGCAAGAACTTGTTGTTTCTGAAATTTTCCATCAAAGACTTTTCTTTTATATCGGACTGTGAGGCTATGAGAAAACAAGTTTCTTCCATAGCAACACTTAACCGTGATGATCGTCACCCTACTTTGATTACTCTTGGTCTTCTTCCTCTAGTTAGTCGTGAATGCCACTGGAAACCTAATTTCCATGTGATAGCTCCTAATGCTGATGATCGAATAACCTATTCTCGTGAAGGTTATTAGTTTGTTTACACCTACCCTTTTTACCCTAGGATTCAACCCGCCTATCGACCCGGTGATCATTGAGTTTTGTCATTACTTCAATGTCTGTCTTGGTCAAATAGGTCCGATAATATGGAGGGAAGTAGATTGCCTTTGTTATTTGTCAACCTTATTTTTAACCCCTTTACTTTTCAACACTTTCTCCATCTATATTTCCCGAAGCTTTTTTGCGAAGGTACTTTTTCACTTATGAAGAGAAGAAAGAAAGTTTTAGTCAGCCACGAGGATGATCATAACCGCGGTTGGTATGCTCGGTTCATGGATGTTCCCACTCATGATTTAGTGGGTGATTAAAACATATATTTCCTTGAGAAGTGAAACTTTGCACATGAGTATTTTTCTTCACTTTTTCTGCTTCTCTCAGGATTTCGATTTTTCACATACACATATTTTCTTTTTACTTTTCAGCAATTATGGAAGTTTTTGGTGAACTTTCTGACTTTCGTGATCGGATAGAAAAAATATTGATCGCCGACCCTATGGAGAAAAGATCATGAAAATTCCTCTCCCAAAATTTTGCGTGGAAAGTGAAAACTTATGGTATTCTTATTTACCATGACTTTTCCTTATTGTATCTTCTTTTACACTAACCACTTTTGTTGTTCTAAGATTTGTTGTTCGTGGCATCAGTACCACTTCTATTCCTACTGCTAGGCTTTCTATTAGCATAGCACAGAAACAAATATTTAGCGTGTCCTCTTCAAAGAGGAAGAATGTCGAAGCCCGCGACTCTGAAGAAGAAAATGATGGTGAAGATGGCTCTATAGTGAAGAAGCTAAGAGTTAGGAGATGTGTGGTTTTAGATGATGAAGCCACCATTCCTCAAGACCTATCTTCAAGCTCTGTGCCTTTCAAGCTTCTTGATGAACCTGAGAGTGTCTATTTGGACATCTCTAAAGATGAAGATGTTAACCGTTCTGGTAATCCCCCCTCAAGTCCAATGTATAGACTCTTTGCTCAAGGATTTGAGGGTGAAAAAGATTTTGGCCCTGTTTTTGAAGAACCACCGCTGACTGCCCCTCCAATGGCCTTTGTTGCTCCGGTCATTAATCCTTCCATTTCTTCTACTACCACACCCGCAGTTTTTTTTGTTATCGCACCTGCCGCTATCCCCCGTGAAGAAGCTGGTCCTTCAAGCGGGAGAAAAAGCATGAAGCAGGATGTTGATTAAAGTCCCCAATGGTTGAAATTTGTTAAAGGAATCTAGCCGAGTTGCAGTATGGTTGAAAGTATTGATTAGCACCGTGGAGAGGGAAAAGCTTGAGTCTCATAGCTCTCTAACCTTAATAAATGATGTTATTCATTCTGCCCTTAAGGTATATCCTTCTTCCCTTATCTTTCCTCCTTTCCTTATAAGTTTATAACTTTTCTACCTTGACTTTTTGCAGATCAATCTAACAGGTATTGAGATGATGAAAAGAATATCTTGGACTGATCAACAATTGGTTGAGTTGCGTACTGAAGCTGACAATTGGAAGGAACTATTTAAAAGTCTTCAACTTGAAAAAGACATCCTTGCTGAAGAAAAAGGGTCTTTGGAGCAATAATTAAAGATAATAATTTTTTGGGTTAGCGGTTTTGAAGGCCTCTTACAACCAAGTTGAAAATAAGGAGGATAGATTAGAATCTTCCTTTACTGAGCAGCATTTAAGGGCTACCATGGATATTTGGAGCTTGAAAGAGCTTCTAAATCAGAAAGAGGTGTATACTGGTGATCTAGTTCAGATGCTCACTCAAGCTCAAGAGGATCTCCATTCCTCTTCTAATAAAGGCAAGTTCTTCGAGGGTACTCCGGAACCTCTAAAGGCATCCTATGAAGCTTCAGAAGATGAAAAAGAAAACCTGAGGATTGAGATAGAACAACTGTAGAAAGACTATAAAGCTCTCGAAGACAAACTAACACTTGATGTTAGCTGGGCTTCTAAATACTCGTCTAGAAACTTTGATCGAGGCTAACCAGGAGGGTTTTGACCTTGAGTCTGAAATTTCCAAAACTAAAGAGGCAATTGAAAAGACTCAACAACGTCAATTTTTTTCAACACCTGAGGACGAAAGTTCCAAAGGTGTTAGCGACAGTCCCGTAGCTGACCAAGTCGATACCCAGCCTTTGTCTTCTCAAGTTGATCCTTCCACCCCTGCTGATGATGCTCCTTAGTTTTTCACCCTTCACCTTAGATTTTTTTCTTTTGTTGGTGTTGTCACACCTCTTTTTTCAGCCCGGGGGCCGATAGGAGAGTTTTTCCAATTAAAGTGACATTATTCGAATTTGAGATTATTTATTTAAATTCAGAGTCGCCACCCGGATTTTTTACGATGTTTCGGGACACATTTATTCTAATATCCCAAATCGAGGAAATTTTTTACTCTGTTTTAAAAATGTCTGCGAACTAGAAATCCAAGTAAGGAATTCTGTTAACCCGAGAGAAGGTGTTAGGCATTCCCGGGTTCCGTGGTTTTAGCACGGTCGCTTAACTATTATTATTGGCCGATTATTTGATTTTAAAATATTTTTTGAAACCTATGTGCTTTTTATTCCTTTTAAAATCGCTTTTTAATAACCCAATTTTTATACAACTAATTATTTGGTCACAGATTGCGAATCATGTCACGGGAACCGTACCCACTATCCACAACGTGTTTATTTTATTGAACCTAAATTGCGGCCGAGTCACATAAATGTACCCCCCGGATTTTAATAGTTAAGCGTCACCACTACGTCACGGGAACCGTACCCGTAGTTATGACAATTATTTAATTAACGTGCCTAGAGCAAGCTACGAGAGTTCAAGGCATTTTCCATACTAATTTTTGTATTTACGTGAGAGACATGGATTATAGGATTTTATTTGTGTATGGCGCACCTCAATTTATTCTTAAAGCAAACTAAAGATGTTCCTACTTTAATCTAATTCGAAATTATGTATCACAACCACGCCACGAGAATCATACCCGTAGTCTCAATAATTCATTATTAATCGCGCCTGATATTTGCCAACCCGTAACGGCCTAAGACATGTTACTAACGGGGAAAAATAAAGGTACAATAAATAAAACTAAGAGAAACGAAAATTAATTTTGTGCTCAATCCCTTTTAACTTCTTATTTCATGCATTTGACCAAGCCCGATACCTATAACATGAAACAAATTAAACACTAACGGGCTAAGTTTTCCCCCCACTCCCCGCAACCCAACTAATCAACAAATATCAATCTCATGAAATCAATAAAGAAACTCATTTTCGACAAGCATCCCAAACAATTGAATACCAAATTGGTAATCACATAATTAACTAGAATTGCAGTCCAATATGTCCACACCAAATAGATTTAAAGTCATAAACATTTGAGCATGAAGGTGAAACAAAACACAAGTAACGGAGAAAAATTAAATTTAACTAAAATCAAAATGCGACACAGAAGACTGGAGTGAACCTGAATAAGCACGAACTTTGATTAACTTTGCCTGAACATAGAATATGAGTGAAAAAAGAAACGGAAGTAGGCATCAACCAAATTCGAGCAGAACCACGACCGGAAAAACGAACGGCAATAATAAAAATTATATACCTCCTCGGCTTTAACTCCGATTAGAGCAAAATTTCAGAAAAAAATGCAATGTTTTCTTATATTTTTTCAATTTTTCTCCAAAAGCTTTCTGCCCGATTGGTCCCAAAATTACCCGTTCTAATTTCTGTTTTTATTCTGATTTTTCGAGCTCCTTTTGATTCTCAAATCTGGATTTTGGTTCCAGATTTTTATATACTCCTAATGTGCAAATCGTATGTAAGGGTGAGAAATGGTCAGCTAATTGGGTGGTTGCTCGATAGAGAAGAACAAGAAATCAGACAGCTAGTTTAGAGAGGTGGGGCGTGACGACGACGGCGGAGGTAAAAATGGTGATGGGTGGTCGTTTGGCTGGTGGTTCTCTACGGCTGGCGGCAACGGGTGAAGATGGGGTGGTCGACTGAGAGTTATAGGGGTGTGAAGATGAAGAAGGGTGGTGAAGGAGGGGGAGTTGGCCGTGGATGGCCGACCAGATGCACCAGTGATCAAATCCGGTGACTGGCCGGCATGAAAGGACTAGAAGAGTAAGGTCGGCGGCCACTGTGGAGGAGGGCGGTGGCTGGAGTTTTATGGAGGGATATGAGTCCTAGGGTTTATTTTTGTTTTTTGTTCCTGATGGGTGTTAGGGTGGTGTTGAAGATATTTGTCTTGTTTCTCTGGATGCCCGCCGGCGACAGCGGCAGTTGAGGGCGGCAGAGGCAGGTTTCAGGCGACCGACAGGTTGTTTGTGTGTAGGGGGAGGAGTTGTTGTCTGTTCTTTTCCAAAAGGGGGGTCTCCTTTTAGCTCATTGTAGGCATTACCTATAATATAGGCCTAGGTTTTAAGTGTATTTTTTGTGTATTTGCCAGTTAGTCCCTAGATCTTTTTGTGTTAAGTCCGTAGGGTCTTTTTATTTATTTTTTTGTCTCAAAGAAGAGTCTAGAAGGGTCCCTAAATTGCACAATGCCTTTTAAAATAAGATAGAAATGCTACACAATGTCAAAGCTAATCCTAATTAATTAAACTAAACATGAGACTATTTTTGTGTTTTTGAAATTATATAAAGATAAAAATAAGGTACTATTTTTGTAGATTTTTTTAAAAAATTTATGAAAAATTACATAAACTAAAATGTTTTTTTTTTTTGTAATTTTTATTTTTCTTGTAATAAAATAAAGTAAAAGAGAGATGAGTTGAAATAGCTATATTAAACCTAAAGTAAGTATTTAAATGCTAAAATATGCAAAATCTTGGGGAGGGTCAAAAATCACATGTCTACCGGTGTTTATGAAACATTTTTATTTTTATTTGAAGTAGATCTTAGGAAACTTTTCCTTCCCTGTTTTTGGGATGTTAATGCTAATATCATTTTGTTGCACGTCTTGTATTATGTTTTTTGCTCTTTAATTTTTCGAGCTTTTACTTGCGTTCGAAATGCTCTAATATGCCGCATCTTAATATATACGGGCTTTTTTTATAAAAGAGGGTCATTTTTATATTAACAACACTAATGAAGATGACGTCTCGTCTTCGTATTGGTGTAAAGATTTTAAATATGAAGTAATTTGAGGAAGTTTTATTTGAACTTTCAAACAAATATTTATGTCCAACATTTTCATAATTGCTTTCTTTATAGAAGGCTTACAAGTACGGTTACGTTTACCCCGTGACTAAATTTATAGCCTTAACCTAAAAGCTCGTGGGAGTTTTCTGTTGGTCGTTCAACTCTTTACTTCCCATTCCTTCAGCGAGCTTGAAAATTTGACATTTTCTTCAAGGTTTTTCCTTTGGCTAAACTATGCTTTAGTGGTGTATGTCTTATTCCTTTGCTTACTTCTTCATATGCATAGTACCCCTAGTGTTTAGGCGTTGAAGCATGAAACTTTGAACACTAGATCAACTCTTTTCTTTGATCCTTTCCCTTAAAAAAGAAACACACAAGGTACTCGAAGGTAACTTTTTAGATAATGACTGTTTAACCCTTTTCATCAGAATTTTTGTAACCTAGACCAGAAATAATTAAGTATTCTACGTGTCTTTTGGGTCTAATGTCATCATCTGGTATGGGCTAATTTTTTGCTAGTGGTTAATAAAGCTTAAATGAACAAAGTAAAAAATGAACTTTCAGGATACTTGACTGTGGGTACTAGCATTCTCAAAAGTAAGATTTCTTCAAGAACTGCATTCCAATGGGATAGTAAAACCTTGCAGTCCATAGTCTCCAACTCATATGCTCATTTGCCCACGATACCTTTAACTCGATATGGGCCTTACCAATTTGGACTCAATTTTCCCACACTTTCCGCGTGTGTTGATTGAAACACCTTTCTAAGGAAAAAGTCCCCCGTCTTGAAATACCTCAGGTTTGCCTTCCTGTTGTAATATCGTTCAATTCTCTGCTTTTGTGTTGCCATCCGGACTAAAGCTGCCTCCCTTCTTTCTTCTGTCAAATCTAAATTCGTAAGAAGTTCCTCCTCATTAAATGCTTCATTTGTATGTGTGTATGTATTCGATTCACCTATTTTCACTGGAATTAAGGCCTCAATTCCATAAACAAGCGAGAATAGTGTTTCTACCGTACTTATTTTCGTCGTTGTTCGGTAATCCCATAGCACCCCAGGTAGTACTTCAGGCCACCTGCCTTTTGATTCTTCTAAGAGCTTCTTTATATTGTTGATAATGATTTTATTTGTCGACTCGGCTTGTCCATTAGCTGCGGGATAATAACATGCTGAATTAATTCGTTTAATTTTCCAACTTTTGAAAAAATCAGTAACCTTCGCACCCACAAACTTTGTCCCATTATCGCAAATGATTTCCTTTGGGACTCCAAACTGACATATTATACTTATCCAAATGAATTCAACAACTTCCTTTTCTCGCACCTATTTGAAGGCACCTGCTTCTTGCCACTTTGAAAAATAATCGTTAAAATTAATAAAAATTGTACCTTTCCTGGTGCTTGTAGCATAGGACCTACGATATCCATTCCTCACTTCATATATGGCCACGGTGATATGATTGAATGGAGCAATTTTGTTGGTATGCATATTATTTGCATATCACTGGAACTTATCACACCTTGCTACAAAACTTTTCGCTTAATTCTCTATTTTTGGCCAATAATATCACTTTGTTATTAACGTTTTTACCAGTGATCTTCCTCCGGCATGATTATCGCAATATCCTTCGTGCACTTCTCACATCACATATTCAGTTTGTGATGGTCAAGGCACTATAATAGTGGTCTCCCAAACATTTTGTCATATAACTTACCTTCTATTAGGCAATACTTAGCAGCTATCATTCACATCAATTGGGATTTCTTCTTATCCTCAGGTAAAATTTCATGCTGCAAATAATTCACAGATTCATTTCTCCAAACCCAAGTTAAATTATTGAAACTTACCTAATTTTGGTTTGATCAAGGGCTGAATGGAACAAATGTACCACAATCAGATTTTTCGTGTTTGACACATCATCCACGGACCCCAGATTTTCCAATGCATCGACTTTCGCATTTTCTTCCCTGGGTATTTGGATAGCTTTCCAAGTTTGGAACTGCCTCAATAATTCTCGTACCTTTTCTAGGTATTGCTGCATTCGCTTCTCTTTTTTCACATAATTCCCTTGCATTTGGTTTACTACTAGCTGCGAGGTCACTTTTGATTTTGATTTGTTCAATTCCAAGCTCTCTTGCAATTTCCAAACCTGCAATCACGGCGTCATACTCTACTTCATCGTTAGTAATTGGATAACACTTTATTGCTTGTCTTATAATCACTCCTGAAGGTGAATTAAACAAATTCCCAAACCTGCTCCTTGTACATTTGAAGAACCATCTGTATGTAAGGTCCAAATCCCCACATTAGACCTGGTAAACACTCGTACCTCTTTTTCGGCTTCAGGAAGTAGGTACAAGGTGAAATCTGCTACAAAATCCGCTAGTACCTGAGACTCTATGGAAGTTCTAGGTTGATAGATAATATCATATTCACTAAGCTTTATGGCCCATTTATCTAACCTACCTGATAACTCTTGCTTGTGCAATATATTCCTTAGTGAGAAAGCAGTTATAACAAACATAGGATGACATTGAAAATATGGTACGTAACTTTCTTGGTACCATTATTAATGCTAAGGCAAGTTTCTCTAAATGAGAATACCGTGTCACTGCATCTAATAAGGATTTGCTAACATAATAAATTGGAGATTGCTTACCCTTCTCTTCACGCACCAGCACCGTTCTTACTGTTATTTCTGATAAAACTAAGTAAATAAGTAATCTTTCTCCGTCCCTTGGTTTTGCTAACAGGGGCGGTTTTGATAAGTACGACTTCAAATCCTTCAAGGCTGTTGACATTCGTCAGTCCATTCAAATTGATTTTACTTTTTCAATATTGAAAAGTATTTTAAAATATTTTTCTGAAAATATGGATATAAATCTTCCTAAAGTTGCTACCCTACTTGTTAACCTCTATAACGACCCGACCGATCGTTTTGTGTTATCGGACCCCGTTCCCCCAAATGAAACTTCCCATAGCGGCTTATTATGATTTATGACTTGCGGGGACGGGTGGTTCGGGATTCGAAAGCGTTTAGAGTGATATAGGAACACTTGGTTCCTTAAGGTTGGCCTTTACGGCCAAGTTTGACTTCGGTCAACATTTTGAGTAAATGACTTCGGAATCAAGTTTTGATGGTTCCGGTAGCTTCGTATGATGATTTTGAACTTGGGCATAGGTTCAGAATGGGTTTTGGATGATACGGGAGCGTTTCGGCGTCCAATAGCGAAATAAGAGTTTCCTTAAGTTCATATTGTGGTTTGGGACGTGTTTTTGTGTTATCGAATTCCAAACAGAATTTCGAGACCGGGAATAGATCTGTTATGTCATTTATGACTTGCTTGAAAAATTTGGTGTCATTCCGAGTAGTATAGGTTGATTCGACGCATTTTTTTAGCAAATTCAAGAACTTAAAGTTCCTAAGTTTGGTTCTAGGGCTTTTGAGGTGTGATTTTTAGTTTTAGCATTGTTTTGGGTGTTCCTAAGGCTCGAGCGAGCCTGTATTATGATTTGGGACTTGTTGGTATATTTGGACGGGGGCTCGGGTGGGCCCAGGTGCCTCTCGGGCCCCAAACGAGGCCAAAAACCAGCTGAAGCAGTTGCTGGTGCACCTGATCTGGTATGACCGCAGGTGCGGTTGCCCAGTTGAAGGTGCAAGACCACTCCTGCGGTCCTTGCCTCGCAGGTGTGAGTTTAGGTGAAGCTGCCCATTTCTCGCAGGTGCGGATAATATCCGCAGGAGCGGAGCCGCAGGTACGAGCTCCTCTCCGCAGGTGCGAGCCTAGGCACCTTGCCACTCTTCCGCAGGTGCGAGTATTTTCTCGCAGGTGTGAGACCACAGGTGCAGTCCTCGAACCGCAGGTGCGAAAACCCTGTAGGCAGTGAGGTCTTTTATAATACGGGAAAGAACCATTGTACTCCATTTGTTTCCTCCATAGTCGACCTTGAGAGCTTGGAAAAGAGCCAAACGACCTAGCTACTGAAAGGTAAGTGATTTCTACTCTAATATTAGTTTAATACATGAAATCCTAGGTAGATTAACCTCCTAATTAGTGAAAATCAAGGGTTAGAGTAAAAACCTAGGGCTTTATGAAATTTGGGGAATTACCCACTAAACTAGCTATGAAATCATACAAAAACCATATATTAATGATCCTTAGGGTATGGGTAAGTGTTTCCTTCAAGAATTTCCGGAACCCGAGCATGTGGGCCCGGGGTGTATTTTTGGGATTTTTCAAAGTAGGTTGAAATAACTACTTAATTAGGTAAATTTTATACTTTTGAGCATAGATTAATTCATGTATAAAATATTTGACTAGTTTCGAGTCCTTGAAAGACGAGTTTGGAGGTTCGGGCGCGTTCTTGACCCGAAAAGTAGGTTCTACACGAGGTGAGTCTCCTTTCTAACCTTGTAAGAGGGAATTGTCCCCCTAGGTGATTATAAATAATTGCATGTCCTTATTTGCGGTGGCTACGCACGCAAAAAGTGACGAGAGTCCGTGCGTAGCTACTATTATGTTATGTTGGGTAGTTCTAGGACTCACAAGCATGCTTTTACGTGCCTTACATGTGTTCCCAAATGTGTTTGAGTTGCATAGTATCCTTGAATTGGTATGAGAGTATTAGGAAGTTATGTTCAAAAATCATATTTCTTAAGTTCTTGCTTTTACATACAATGTCTGTTAAATCCCTAAATATTGAAAAATTATGTGTATGTATACGACACCCGCGTCGCATGTATGATTCGTGAGCGGGATAGCCCTACTATTATGTCAACCGCGTCGCATGTTCGATTCACGAGTAGGATAATAGATGTATCTATGGTTCGAGTCGTTCGACCCTCGGCAGTGCACATTTATTTTCGCGACGCTTCGGTCGTACGCTTTCGGCCTATTATGTGCTATATAATTTACTGGGAGTTTTGTTGTAATTGTATAAACTGTTTTATCTGAAAAGAGGAATTTAGTACCTTATATGCTAGTGAAATTTGACATGCAAAGGTAATTACAATTAAACTTGATATTTTATGTCTTTGTGATTACTACGATGTTATGCCCGCCTAGTCCTTATTAAATTATGTTATTTAGAGATTTTGACCCTAGTAACTATCACGTCTACCTCTCGTCACTACTTCTTCGAGATTAGGCGGGATACTCACTGGGTACATATCTGTTTATGTACTCATGCTACGCTTTTGTACTTAATTGTACAGTCTCTGAGGCAGGTGCATCTGGGCATTCATCCGGAGCTCTTCCCTGATGTATATTTGGCGTGGACTTCTCGGTGAGCTACTTTCCTTGACGTATCTCTATGGAAGCACCTTGGAGTTCCTCTTTTCTTTTGCTATGTCTGTATTACTTTTCTTCAAACAGTAGGGCAAACTTGTACTTTCTTTTGGATACTCGTTTCTATTAGATGCCCGTAAACCTGTGACGCCAGGTCCTAGCATGCCCACGTAGTGGATATTATATTCTTTTGGGTTGTAACTATTGGTGGTTATTACTATATTTATTACTCACTTTTGGTTGTCTAAGTCACTTGTATACTTCGAAATTTGAAATCTAAAATAAAACCTCTCAAGTATGGGAAATTGTTTTATAAATTAAAAAGGGATCACTAGTAAATTAAGGTTGGCTTGCCTGACATCGGGGTTCGGCGCCATCACGACCTAAATTGGGATTTGGGTCGTGACAACATGGTATCAGAGCTCTAGGTTCACGTAGGTCTCACAAGTCACGGGCAAACCTAATAGAGTCTTGCGGATCGATACAGAGACGTCTGTATTTATCTTCGGGAGGCTATAGGGTGTTAAGAAACCTCTCTTTATTCATGTTCTATCGTGCAGTCGATGGTTTACTAAATATCATTCTTCTATTCTCTCACAGATGGAGAGGACTCGTGCGGCTGACGTTCTAGACCCAAGAGATGCCGCTACCCCCGCCGTCCGAGGTCGTGGCAGAGGCCGAGGGAGGGCACCGGCCCGAGGTAGGGGCCGAGGGCATCTCAGAGCTGTTCCAGTATCACACCCAGCAGATCCGGCAGAGGATCCTATCACAGAGAAGCAGGGCGAGGTGCCCCCAGCAGATCCTATCCCAGTAGACTTTATGACGGCGCTAGGATTCCAGGAGGTCATGGGCCGTATGATGAGATTCATGGATACTATGACAGATGTTGGTTTATTTCCATCAAATCCTGCCACATCCCAGGCGGGAGGGGGAGTTCAGAACCCTACTACCCAGGCCGTAGGACATGCAGCAGCAGTATATCAGACCCCGGGTACACTGCCCGTGGGTGGATCCCAGCCTATAGCAGCAGCACCTGAGCTCAGACCAGCTGCGGACGGCGATCCGCAGAAGTTACTGGATAGATAGACCCGATTGCACCCTCTTATCTTCAGAGGTGAGAAGGGAGAGGATTCCCCGAACTTCATTGATAGGTGCAGGGACAGACTGCACAACATGAGGATACTGGAGTCCCATGGAGTGGACTTCACTACTTTTCAGCTTGAGGACAGGGCTCGCAGATGGTGGCAGTCCTATATCCTTGGTAGACCGGCAGGTTCCCCTTCCAACACTTGGGAGAAGTTCACTCAGCTATTCCTGGACAGGTATATTCCACCCTCCGAGAGGGAAGAGCTGCGGTATCAGTTTGAGCAGCTGGAGCAGGGACAGATGTCGGTGACAGACTACGAGGCCAGTTTTTCCGAGTTGTCTCATCAAGCCCTTATGATACTTCCTACTGATGTTGAGAGAGTGCGGAGATTTGTAGTTGGGCTGCACTCAGGTATTAGGGAAAACATGGCCCGAGAGGTGGATATAGGGACTCCCTATCAGCTTGTGGTCAAGATAGCTCGCCGGATTGAGGGTTATCGATCGAGGGGCAGAGAGCAGACTCAGCAGGATAAGAGAGATAGATTTTCTGGAGATTTTAGAGGTGCCCCAGCTAGGGGTAGAGGTCAGTTCGGTAGAGGCCAGCCTAGCAAGCCTTCATATTCATCTCCTCCACCACCTCCCCATGGTGCTCTAGTGAGGCCCTATTTCAGCGCCATACCGGAGAGTTCCTACCGTCCACAAGCCATTCTGGGTTCCTCAGGTGGGTATTCCGGTCATTAGGGGTCTTCTAGTCCTTACTTCAGTGCCATGCCAGAGGGTTCTCACCGTCCCCAAGCTATCCAGGGTTCTTCTTCAGGGCAGCAGGTCATGCCACCGGCGAGATGTTATGAGTGTGGGGTTCAGGCACCGGAATTTCGTCCACCTAGAGGTCGAGGGAAGGCTGGTAGAGGTCTTCCCAGAGGTAGAGGCCAAGCAAGGGGAGCTCTGTCGGCCCCTATTCATTCCAGCGGAGGTCAGCCACCCGGTGCTCCAGCTAGATTCTATGCTATTCCGGCCCGATCAGATTCAGTGGCCTCAAATGCCGTGATCACAGGTACTATTTCAGTATGTGGTAGAGAGGCATCAGTGTTACTTGATCCAGGATCCACTTATTCATATGTTTCAGCCTTATTTGCTATTTTCCTGAATGTTCCTCCCGAGTCCTTGGGTACTCCTATTTATGTGTCCACTCTCGTGGGCGATTCTCTGGTAGTAGACCGGATTTATCAGTCCTGTGTGATTTCATTTTGTGTGTTCGAGACCAGAGCGGATCTCCTATTTCTCGACATGGTTGATTTCGAGATTATTCTAGGCATGGATTGGCTATCTCCCTATCATGTCGTGCTAGGTTGCCATGCCAAGATAGTTACTTTAGCCATTCCCGAGTTGCCTAGGCTGGAGTGGAGGGGTTCCTCTGTTAGTGCAGCCAGTCGGGTTATTTATTTCCTGAAGGCTCGACATATGGTCGAGAAGGGTTGTCTGTCGTATCTTTCTTATGTGCGGGACACCATCGTCGAGTCTCCAATGATTGATTCAGTGCCAATGGTTCGATAGTTTGCTGACATATTTCCTTCAGACCTTCCAGGCATGCCTCCGGATTGTGATATTGATTTCTGCATTGATTTATATCCAGGTACCCAGCCTATATCTATTCCTCCGTACCATATGGGTCCGAAAGAGTTGAAGGAGTTGAAGGAGCAGCTTGAGGAGTTGTTGGCTAAGGGGTTCATCAGACCGAGTGTATCGCCGTGGGGTGCTCCAATTCTATTCGTGAAGAAGAAGGATGGGTTCATGCGAATGTGTATTGATTACCTCCAGTTGAACAAGGTCACCATTAAGAACAAGTATCCTTTTCCGCGCATCGATGATTTTTTTTACTAGTTGCATGGTGCTCGGGTGTTTTCTAAGATTGATTTGAGATCGGGATATCATCAGTTGAGGATTCGGGCCTCAGATGTTCCGAAGACTGTTTCGTACGATATATGGCCATTATGAGTTCATGGTGATGTCCTTTGGCTTGACTAATGCCCCAGCAGCATTTATGGACTTGATGAACAGTGTGTTCAGGCCGTACATTGATTCTTTTGTCATTGTCTTCATTGATGACATTCTGATTTACTCACGTAGCCTGGGAGAGCACGAGCAGCATTTGAAGTGGTGCTCCAGACTTTGCGAGAACAGAATCTATATGCTAAGTTCTCCAAGTGTGAGTTTGGTTGGATTCCGTGGCATTCTTGGTACATGTGGTATCCGGAGAGGGTATCAAGGTTGATCCTAAGAAGATTGAGGCAGTTCAGAGTTGGCCACATCCTACTTCAGCTACAGAGATCAGAAGCTTCTTGGGCCTAGCAGGATACTACCGGCAATTTGTGGAGGGCTTTTCATCCATTGCAGCCCCACTGACTAGATTGACTCAGAAGAATGCCCCGTTCCGATAGTCCAACAAGTGTGAGGCGAGCTTTCACAAGCTCAAGACATCATTGACCTCAGCACCAGTTCTGGTATTGCCTTCCGGTTCTGGGATGTATACAGTGTATTGCGACGCTTCACGTGTCGGTTTGGGATGTGTGTTGATGCGGGAAGGGAGAGTTATTGCTTATGCTTCACGCCAGCTGAAGGTTCATGAGAAGAATTACCTTGTGCACGATTTAGAGTTGGCGGCGATTGTTCATGCTCTTAACATTTGGAGGCACTACTTGTATGGGGTGTCCTGTGAGGTTTATACAGACCACCACAGCTTGCAGCACTTGTTCAAGCAGAGGGATATTAATTTGAGGCAGCGCATATGGCTTGAGTTGTTGAAGGATTATGATATCACCATTCTTTATCATCCAGGTAAGGTAAATGTGGTAGCAGACGCTTTGAGTAGGAAGGCGGAGAGTATGGGTAGCTTGGCTTATATTGCCCAGAGGAGATACCTCTAGCCTTGGACATTCAGTCCTTGGCTAATCGCCTGGTGAGATTAGACCTTTCAGAGCCTCGCCGAGTTTTAGCACATGTGGTTGCTCAGTTTTCGTTATTGGGATAGATTAAGGCTCGGCAGTTTGATGATCTGTACTTGGCAGAGCTACGGGAAACAGTGGTTCAGGGTGGTGCCAAGGAGGTTACTATTGGCGAGGATGGTGTTCTGAGACTTCAGGGCCGTTTATGTGTCCCTAATGTCGATGGCCTGAGAGAGAGTATTCTAGAGGAGGCACACAGTTCACGGTACTCTGTTCATCCTGGTGCTACGAAGATGTATCGTGATTTGAAGCAGCATTTCTGGTGGAGGCAGATGAAGAAGGACATTGTGGAGTATATGGATAGGTGTTCTGAGACTTCAGGGCCGTTTATGTTCCCCTAATGTCGATGGCCTGAGAGAGAGGATTCTAGAGGAGGCACACAGTTCACGGTACTCTGTTCATCCTGGTGCTACGAAGATGTATCGTGATTTGAAGCAGCATTTCTGGTGGAGGCGGATGAAGAAGGACATTGTGGAGTATGTGGCTAGGTGTCTTAATTGCCATCAAGTTAAGCATGAGTATCAGAGGCCAGGAGTCCTACTTCAGCAGATGCCCATTCCCGAGTGGAAGTGAGAGCGCATCACTATGGACTTCCTGGTTGGGTTACCTCGGACTTTGCGGAAAATTGACGTGGTTTTCGTCATTGTGGATAGGTTGACCAAATAGGCGCATTTCATTCCAGTGGCTACTACATATACTTCTGAGAGGTTGGACCAGATCTACATTCGGGAGATAGTTTGGTTGCACGGTGTGCTGGTGTCCATTATTTTAGATCGAGGTCCTCAGTTCACCTCGCACTTCTGGAGAGTATTGCATAGTGAGATGGGTACCCAGATAGATCTCAGCACAGCATTTCACCCTCAGACTGATGGTCATTCGGAGCGTACAGTTCAGATATTGGAGGACATGCTAAGGGCACGTGTGATTGACTTCGGAGGTTAGTGGGACCAGTTCTTGCCTTTGGCCGAGTTTGCTTACAATAATAGTTATCAGTCCAGCATTGAGATGGCACCATTTAAGGCTTTGTATGGTCGGCGATGTCGTTCTCCTATCGGGCGGTTTGAGCCTGGCGAGGCTAAGTTATATGGCACCGACCTAGTGAAGGATGCTTTGGAGAAAGTGAAGTTGATTCAGGAGAGGCTCCGCACAGCACAGTCCAGACAGAAGAGTTACGCGGATCAGGAGGCGCGTGATGTATCATTTATGGAGGGAGATAAGTTTCTATTGAAGGTCTCACCGATGAACGGTATTAAGAGGTTTGGAAAGAAGGGCAAGTTGAGCCCGAGGTTTACAGGTCCCTTCGAGGTGTTGAGGCGAGTTGGGGAGGTTCTTATGAGCTAGCTTTACCTCCCAATTTGTCAGGAGTTCATTTGGTCTTTCATGTATCCCTGCTCCGGAGGTACCACGCCGACTTCTCTCACGTGGTTTATTTCAGCACTATTCAGTTGGATGAGAGGTTGGGCTACGAGGAGGAGCCAGTTGCCATTATTGATAGGCAGGATCGCCAGTTGAGGTCCAAGAGAGTTTCTGCTGTCAAGGTCCAGTGAGGGGCCAACCAACCGAGGAGGCGACCTGGGAGTCCGAGGAGGACATGCAGAGCAGATATCCGCACTTATTCAACACTTCAGGTATGATTTTATACCCGTTCGAGGACGAACGTTTGTTTAAGAGGTGGAGAATGTAACGACCCGATCGGTCATTTTGCGTTATCGTACCCCGTTCCCCTAAATAAAACTTCCCATAGCGGCTTATTATGATTTATGACATGCGGGGATGGGTGGTTCGGAATTCAGAAGCGTTTAGAGTGATATAGGAACACTTGGTTCCTTAAGGTTGGCCTTTAAGGCCAAGTTTGACTTCGGTCAACATTTTGAGTAAACGACCTCGAAATAGAGTTTTGACAATTCTAGTAGAATCGTATGATGATTTCGGACTTAGCCGTATGTTCGGAATGGGTTTTGGATGAACCGGGAGCGTTTTGGCGCCCAATAGCGAAATAAGAGTTTCCTTAAGTTCATATTGTGGTTTAAGAAATGTTTTTGTGTTATCGAGGTCCAAACGGAATTCCGAGACCGGGAATAGATCCGTTATGTCATTTATGACATGCTTACAAAATTTGGTGTCATTCCGAGTAGTATAGGTTGATTCGGCGCATTGTTTTAGCAAATTCAAGAACTTAAAGTTCCTAAGTTTGATTCTAGGGGTTTTGAGGTGTGATTTTGAGTTTTAGTGTTGTTTTGGGTGTTTCGAAGTCTCGAGAGAGTCCGTATTATGATTTGGGACTTGTTAGGATATTTGGACGGGGGCTCGGGTGGGCCCAGGTGCCTCTCGGGCACCAAACGAGGCCAAAAACCAGCTGAAGCAGTTGCTGGTGCACCTGATCTGGTGTGACAGCAGGTGCGGTTGCCCAGTCGCAGGTGCGAGACCGCTCCTGCGGTCCTTGCCTCGCAGGTGAAGCTTCAGGTGAGGCTGCCCATTTCTCGTAGGTGCGGATAATATCTGCAGGAGCGGAGCTGCAGGTACGAGCTCCTATCCGCAGGTGCGAGCCTAGGCACCTTGCCACTCTTCCGCAGGTGCGAGTATTTTCTCGCAGGTGTGAGACTGCAGGTGCGGTCCTCGAGCCGCACGTGCGAAAACCCTGTAGGTAGTGAGGTCTTTTAAAATACGGGAAAGAACCACTTTACTCCATTTCTTTCCTCCATAGTCGACCTTGAGAGCTTGGAAAAGAGCCAAACGACCTAGCTACTGAAAGGTAAGTGATCTCTACTCTAATATTAGTTTAATACATGAAATCCTAGGTAGATTAACCTCCTAATTAGTGAATATCAAGGATTAGAGTAAAAACCTATGGCTTTATGAAATTTGGGGAATTACCCACTAAACTAGCTATGAAATCATACAAAAACCATATAGTAATGATCCTTAGGGTATGGGTAAGTGTTTCCTTCAAGAATTTCCGGAATCCGAGCATGTGGGCCCGGGGTGTATTTTTGGGATTTTTCAAAGTAGGTTGAAATAACTACTTAATTAGGTAAATTTCATACTTTTGAGCATAGATTAATTCATGTATACAATATTTGACTAGTTTCGAGTCCTTGAGAGACGAGTTTGGAGGTTCGGGCGCGTTCTTGACCCGGAAAGTAGGTTCTACACGAGGTGAGTCTCCTTTCTAACCTTGTAAGAGGAAATTGTATCCATAAGTGATTATAAATAATTGCATGTCCTTATTTGCGGGGGCTACGCACGCACGAAGTGACAAGAGTCCGTGCGCAGCTACTATTATGTTATGTTGGGTAGTTCTAGGACTCACAAGCATGCTTTTACGTGCCTTACATGTGTCCCCAAATGTATTTGAGTTTCATAGTATCCTTGAATTGGTATGAGAGTGTTAGGAAGCTATGTTCAAAAATCATATTGCTTAAGTTCTTGCTTTTACATACAATCTCTGTTAAATCCCTAATTATTGAAAAATTATGTGTATGTATACGGCACCCGCGTCGCATGTATGATTCGTGAGCGGGATAGCCCTATTATTATGTCAACCGCGTCGCATGTTTGACTCACGAGTAGAGTAATAGATGCATCTATGGTTCGAGTCGTTCGACCCTCGACAGTGCACATTTATTTTCGCGACTCTTCGGCCGTACGCTTTCGGCTTATTATGTGCTATATAATTTACTGGGAGTTTTGTTGTAATTGTCTAAACTGTTTCATGTGAAAAAGGGAATTTATTACCTTATATGCTAGTGAAATTTGACATGCAAAGGTAATTACAATTAAACTTGATATTTTATGTCTTTGTGATTACTACGACTGTTATGCCTGCCTAGTCCTTATTAAATTATGTTATTTAGAGATTTTGACCCTAGTAAGTATCACGTCTACCTCTCGTCACTACTTCTTCGAGATTAGGCGGGATACTCACTGGGTACATATATGTTTATGTACTCATGCTACGCTTTTGTACTTAATTGTACAGGCTTTGAGGTATGTGCATCTGCATTCATCCGGAGAATTTCGAAGGTTTGACTTAAGTGTTGGAAATAGTCCCATGTTCGTGCTGATTTGACCAACATGTCGTTAATGTAAACCTCCATGGTCTTCCCTAAGTGCTCTTGAAAAATTTTGGTCACCAGTCTTTGGTACGTTACTCCAGCATTTTTAAGCTGAACGACATAACTTTGTAGCAGTAAGTCCCCCTATATGTGATAAAGGAAGTATTTTCCTCATCTGGAGGATCCATCGTTATTTTATTATAGCCGAAATGTGCATCTAAAAAACTTAAAAGTTCATGACCTACGTAGAATCAATTAGTTGATCTATATGCGGTAAAAGAAGTGAATATTTAGGGCAAGCCTTATTTAAATTAGTATAATCTACACAGACTCGCCATTTTCCATTCTTTTTTGGGACTACAACAGTATTAGCTAACCAGCCGGGGTACTTAACCTTTCGAATTGAGCCAATTTTTAGAAGTTTGTGTACCTCATCTTGGATTACTTAATTTTTGAATGCTCCCTGCTTCCTTTTCTTTTGTTTGACAGGTGGGTGAAATGATTCCTCATTAAGCTTAAGAGTCATTACTTTCGGTGGTATACCTGCCATGTCTGAATGCGACCAAGCAAAACAATCGACATTAGCACGTAAAAATTCAATTAACTTACCTTTCATTTACTAGCTTAAGTTTGTTCCAATGTAAACTTTTCTGTCAAGCCAATGGACGAATAATATAACAGCTTCGAGCTCTTCCGTGGTTGTTTTGATATTCTCGTTTTCCTCTGGCTCTTAGATCATATCAGGCCTTGAATCTATATCAGCTTAATTTTTTAGACTTTCAGTTGATGTGGGCACCAAATTATCCTCAATTGAGCTCTGTAGTTGCTATTTTGTATCTCCGTCCTCGAATGTTGCACTCCCGATTGCAACTGAGTTGATATCCCGTGATGCCTGTTGGTCATCCCTGATTTGATGGATTCCCCACTGTGATGGGAATTTAATTATCTGATGCAACGTTGAAGGGACCGCATCCATATCATGAATCAACGGCCTTCCTAAAATTATGTATAGACCATGTTTACATCTACCACTTGGAATTTAGTGTCTTTGATGACACTTTATGCGAACGTTTCCAATATGATTTCTCCTTTCATGATGACACTTAAATTATTGAACCTAGACAAAAATCGTGCCTTAGGTATGATATAATCATTTGCTTGCATCTCATTTACTACTCTCAATAGTATAATTCTTACTGAGCTACCTGGGTCAATCAAAGCTTGTTTAACATTAGTATCATGAACAAGTAAAGATATTACCAGTGCATCGTTATGAGGAATGATCAAGTCGTCTATGTCTTCATCGTCAAACACTACATTTTCCCCTTCCAAAACCTGACGAACCCGTTTCTCGTGGGTAATGGTAACTTTGGGTATCTTTTTTGCTGATATGTATGTTACCCCATTGATCTCTTCACCCCCGGTTATAACATTTACCGTCCTTTTTGGTAACGGGGGTTTTGGCGGTTCCTGCCTGTTTTTCGTGTAGGATTGCTTTCCTTTTTCACTAAACAAATCAATGAGGTAGCCTTGCTTCAATAGATATTCAACTTCTCCTTATAGGAGTCTTCAATTTGTTGTTCTATGGCCATGATCATTATAAAATTCACACCAAAATTCCTGGCTCCTTTTGCTAGGATCTGACCTTATCTCTTTCGGGCCAACGCACTTTGTCAGCCATTTCTCTTAGAACAGCTACTAACTCTGAAGTACTGACATTGAAATTGTAATATCCCATCCTCGATCGAGAGCTTGGATCATTATTTCTGGTTGTGTCCCGTTCCTTTTTGAATCGGGAAGAAGAACTTGTCTCCTTTAGTCTCGATCTTGAATCAAATCATACATGTTCTTGTTTTGATTGGGAATATTGTTTGCGGGTCCCATATAATACTCGTACATGTTCATACCAAACCTCCTTTCTGTCTCTGAACGTCAAGATCCAGACTTTTCCTCTACCTTTGGTTGGAAAATCGTATCTTCTTCTATTCGTAACCTGGGACTGTACCTGTTGTATACGTCATTCCAAGTAGTTATGGGAAACTCCCGCAGAATTTCTTTCAATCTTCTCGTGGCTTCTGAACTTTTCTCATTCAGATTACTTACAAATGCCATAGCTGCCCAGTTATCAGGTACACGTGGTAGCATCATCCTCTCCCGATGAAATTTACAAATTTCCTGAGCAATTCTGTGCTTTCTTGTTTTACTTTGAAAATATCTTCCATTCTCTTGTTTACTTTTTGAGTTCCCGAGTATGATTTTATAAATGAATCTACAAGCTCAGCAAGAGTCATTAGAATTTTCAGGTAAAAGTGAATACTACGTTAGTGCGCCTTTCGTTCAATTTTTTTCACTAAGACTGATTCAATTTCTTGCTTGGTTAAGTCATTGCCCTTTACCCCTGTGGTAAATGCGGTAACATGGTCCTGTGGGTCAGTGGTCCTATCATATTTAGGGATATCAGGAACCTTGAATTTTTTGGAAATTAGAAAAAGTGATGTATTTGGCTTCCAGGGTTGTGGATAATATCTATCAATATCCACTCCTTTGATCAGAAGCGGCAATCCAAGTATCTGTTCTATTCGCTCATTTTTTTTCCTTGAGCTGCTTCTGCAAGGTTAGTACCAAACTTTGCAAATTAGAATTATTTGGTGTACCTGACCTCCGTCTCCAGAATCGTTTGGTATTCCTCCACTTCCTGAATTATCAAGCCCTGAACAAGGGTTTTTCCAGAGTTGTATTTATTGGTGGAGGGGTCTGCGCAACGTTAGGCAACTCACATGCAAATGCACGCAAATCTTCACCAACTTGTTGAGCAATCATTTGCCTCAAGTTATCCTGCTCGTTAGTCTGCTCGACAACTTGTTGCCCATCATCACGAGTAGTAGACCTTTCAGATGAATTGTTACGTGAGCGTGGTGGAGTTGATGTAGGCATACGGTGTGGTGGAGTTCCACCTTGTTGTTTTTCTCGGACTCCTTTACCCACCTAAACAATTTTATTAGTAGTTGACATGCTTTGTTGCTAAAGATAAAAAAATATAAAAAGTGAATAAATTATTAGATTTTCAGTAACGAAACCAATTTGTTTAATTAAAAAATAGTTTTTGTGGTCAAAGTCAATGTTAAGAAAAATCGGGTTCCGAATAACCAAGTTTACTTCACTTTTACAAAAATGCGAGAATAAAATAAACAATTGAAATGATAAATGATGGAAAGAAATCTTACTGATGATTGTTGTTTTCCCCCCAGAATTATGGATTAGAATCTTCAATCAAATAGAAATATAAAAGTAAAAGACTGATTGAATATATTTGAGAATATTCTGATAATCGTACAAAATAAGGTAAGGACCCTTATATAAGGATACAAGGATGTAACGGTTCCCCGTGACTTAATTCATACCTGCTATTAACATTAAATGTATTAATTGCCTACTATTAGAATTACTCGTAACAGTTATGGTAATATTGGTGTCGCGCATAATCAGGATAATGATGATTCCCTTTCCATATTCACAATTGTTCGTGAATCTTCTCCTTTTATGGTCTTCATGAATCTCATGCCTATTTCTTCTTTCCCAGTTGTCATACAGTACCTTCTTTCGTAAATCCCGTGGGTATTTTAACTATACCTCGTCATTCTTCTTCATTAACACGATATAAATGTCACATGTCACAATACCATTAATCCACGTGTCATGCCTATTTTTCCATCAATACACCTCCCGGTCCCGGGTGGGGAACCCAAATAGGCAAAATTTGGACAAATAGAACCAAAATAAGTCCAAAAAAAAAT
>MDKI01201644.1:0-18491 GCA_005239505.1 Nicotiana paniculata | reverse complement strand
CTATATTTATACACACAAGTGTAGTTGTCTTTCACCAATGTGGTACAAAGTTTATGACAAAAGCTCACTTGATTCAAATTTTCATTTTCCTCCATTTTATTTCCCACCATTTCCCAATTCACACTCTTAGACTTTTAAGCCCAATGCTTAAAGTCCAACAGTTAAAACAATGCAGAAGAAAGAGGAGAACTCAGAAATTCGTATGGAAAACCTGAGAGAATGGACTGCTATTTAAAGTCAATGTTGAGCTCAAATTGAAGAGGTGCAACTCTTCAAAAGGGTTGTTTACGTAAAACGGCCATAACATAAATGACTATTTACGCAACAATAAACCGGAAAGTCAAAAGGCGGAGAAAACTTAATTTTCCGTTACAAAAATGGGAAACGGAAAACAGATAATCGATAACAGAAAATGGACACTTAATTTTTCGTTGGATTTAATATTAGTTTTTTCCGTTTACAAAAAACAGATATTTAATAATATTATGTTAATATTTACTATTAACAAATAAATTTGGTCCAAAAAATTAATCAATCAATCGATCATTTGACCGAATCCGAAGCCGAAGCCGAAACGAATATTTAATAACATCATGTTAATATTTAATATTAACAAATATATTTGGTCCAAAAAATTAATCAATTAATCAATTGACCGAAGTCGAAGTCGAAGTCGAAGCCGGGTCGAGTAACGACGGCGCGCGGCTTGCCTTCTTCTTCACTCTTTAAGAGCTAGAAGAAGAGCAATTGTATATATATCAATCAAAAAATCTTTTCCTCTTCCAATATGGGACAATGTCCCTTTGTCAAGGAAGAATATTCAAATATTCCATTTTCCATTCACCCTCTTTTAGCTAAATTAAACTTAAAACCCCGACAAGAATCATGGTTCAAAATCTTGAAAATTGTAATCAAAAGCTACCTTGAATGCACACATTACCAAATTGCATTAGACAAATTGAAAAGTTCCCTACCTTTATTAAATTTAATATCATGAGCAAAGAAAAAGTGAACAACTTCAACTACACACATTACCAAATTGCATTACACAAATTGATTGAGCCTGACTCATGCAGCAGGGTTTTGACTACTTGGAGAAGTATGTTTTTGATCTGGTTCATGCTCAACAAAAAGATTAATAAAAATTTTCTAAGAAATTAAATCTCATATGATGGCATGTGAGATTCTTTCCGTTAAAAAACTAACAGAAGTTTGGATGGAGACTAGAAGTGTATCACTTTATCAAATAAAATGGACTATTAGTAAGTCCAAAGATACTGGACTATTTTGGACCTCTTCTCTGTGTCGCAAAGGGAGAATGACGTGGAATAACAATTTGCGAGGAGTCAGAGAATGTAAGTGAAAGAAAAAAATTTAGTTTTCTAATTTTTATTTGGTAGAATATAGTAAGCAAAATGTCAAATGTTAACTTCTAGCTGAGAATATATCGGAAATAACCTTTTTATAAAGTAGGGGTAATATCTATCTTATATTAATAAGGTAGATGTCATCCCCGACCACCACTTATGAGAAAATATTATTGTTATTGTTTATTCTATTAATGAAATAAAATCTCATGCACATTATAAATTATATTTATAACGTACTATTGCAAAAATAAGTTGATTAGACAATCTAATATGAAAAATGCGACAACTACATTTTACAAAAATTAGTGTACACACTAAAATAATATTTGTCATATAATAAGGTGACACAAGCACAAATAAACAAGTAGATATATAAAATCTTGTCGAGTAATTTGGTTAGGTAACTGATATTGAATAAAATACTGTTTGAAGACTCCTACTTCCACCCAATAAAAATAAATTAACTGAAACCAACAAAAATTTTACTTTTTCTGACGTTTGAGGAAGTGGACCGATAATATTCATTCCCCATTTCATAAACGGCCACCGAGCGAGCAGGAAATGTAATGGTTCTGTTGCCTAATGTAGTTGATTCGTGTATCATTGATACTTATCGCATCTTTTTATGAAGCTTTTTGCTGCTTCTACCATTCAATATCTCGCTCTCATCAATATTTTTATCATTGATTTACCACCTAGCTGATTACTACGGTGTCTGTCATCATAACCGAGAGATTTAACCAAGGGACCACTAAATACTTTTCGATATAAATTCCTTTCCGCCAAACGGCTTGTGTTCGTAGCCGTTGAGATTGCTTCTTATCTTCATGTAATATCCCATGGCGCAAATAATTTATAAATTGCAAGTCGTATTTATAGAATGCGACTTGTAAATTGTATTTATAGTCTGTGATGAATAATTTATGTTTCAGCCTTCTCTGCTCCTATGTTTTATCCTTAACATTTTGCATATTTTTGGTATTTTCCTTAGAGAAGACAACACACCACTGCAATTATTAAGATAAAAGTGTATTTTTAATAATAAAAAAATTGAGTTTGTAATCCCCTGTTTTTAAAAGAAAGAAAATTGTAGAAATATACAATTGTGTTCTTATATGAATTAACTTTTGAAGTTGAATTCACTCAAGTACATTTTCTTTTCAGACATCTAATTTCATTACATTATGCTTCTGGGTTGCAAAAGTGTAGCAGATAATGATTGGGGGGGAATATATAATTTTCTAAATAAAGACCTTTTGATTATGACACATAAATTGGGATTTAAGAATGGGGTAGTAAAGTGTATTATTTTCCAAAAAAACTTCTAATATTTAGAAAGTTAGATTAAAATGAATTTAAGTTGAGGATCGGTGGTGTAATTCTTTTTTTTTTTCACCAACAAGTTCTTTAAAAAGCAATTGCAGGTAATTTCATTTTACATTAATTGAAAAATTATAATAAAATGTAAGTAATCTGGTTTAACATGTTATATTGCGCTAATGGTGTAAAAGGTTGGTATTTTTTAGATATTTTGAGTATTGAAAATCGAAAATAATATGACTAGAAAAAATAAACAATTAATATAACCGGCTTTTGTGTAAAAATCCTTGATGCATGCCTTTCATTACCAATTTTCTCAGACTTTATGAAAGATGAAAAAGATAGCACATTGGACCTCACAAATGTTCCATTTAACTTCCCACTCTTATTCCCAACACAACCAAATAAATACTTGAAAAGGCTAATAAACAACCTATTTTCCTCAATCATTTTTTCATCCAGACTGTTTATCTGTAAGGCCACAGGTGCTTGTGGCTCTGAACTGGATTTGCATCAAAGTGTAGAGATTTTGATGGTATAATCAAATTTTAAATCTTCCTTCATAGACAAATCAAGATGCCAGTGTCATGCTCGGGCAACTATCGACAGTGCACGCCAAGATGTCTCTGTAATCGCGGGAAATATTGAAAGAGTCGTACACTTTACCATCTCTGCTCTTCTTGTACTCGAATAATAGATTTGAATGATCAAATGCTGTCATCTTCACAAACCCGTAATCATAATCTTTAAAAATACTCCACTTAGTCTGGAGGGATGTAAACTTTACTAGACCAGCTCCACCTCCACCTGCAACAACATGTATCGTCCCGTTCAAGGTTCCCTTGTAAGAGCTCTTCTCATTCATTGTACAAGTATTCTGCCATTCGCAAAGACACATTGAATGCGTTAGAGATAGAACTATAAACATTTGAGGAACAAGACAATTATAGGTTGTTTAAAGAAATTCTTTATGCAGCTTAACTACTAGCTGGTTCTCCAAACTAAGCTTTTACAAAGAAAGCAAATAGGATTAGGTGAATTGTGCATCTTAGCTCTTTAGTACTCCCTCCATCCAAATATATGACTGTTTTCCCATTTGAGACGAAGGGGAGCCGCAACGGTAAAATTGTCTCTGTGTGTTTGAGCCACGAAATCAGCCACTGATGCTTGCATTAGGATAGGCTACCTAAATCAAACCCCATTGGGGTCCCCACAGGATGCTTCGTGCTAGTCAAACATGGTCATTCTAAAAAGGACAAGCCGAGTATTTACTTTCTGGGAGTGATTTAAACGGGAGAGAGGTATAAGAGCCTCATTGTTTTCAATGTTCACAGAACCTAAGCGGCATCAGTGGCCCTCGTCGAGCAATTTGACTAAGATAAGAACAAAAACCGCAGATGAACTATCACAAGTTTTCAGGATACCTGGTAAATGGGACATGTTCTTTCATAATTATGAACATGACCATATATGGCTATGTCAACTTTATACTTCTGCCAAAGCTTTTGAAGGCTTTCCCTCCCCATTGGTTCTCCAAACGATCCTTCATCGGCGTAAAAATCACCCGAAGAGTAACCAAGTACCCTATGTGCAAGGAAGATTAACCAAGGCTGTTTCTGTCTATCTACAGATGCAAAGCAGTGTTCAATGAACTCATATTGTTCTGTGCCCTCTCTCCAATCATGTTCCGTATCAGCAATACAGAATCTGAACATGCCATAATCAGTAGAGTACCTGAGAGCATACAACAAGATTAAACCTAATACATAAAGCTTTTGATATATAAAATCAAAATTAAAATATCGGCATTGCACATGAGTGATGTTCTTCTCTTTTTTTTTATCAACAAGTGGAAATCTCTCAGTATGTTCGCATGATATACTTCACTTGTTATCTGATACTTGTAGCCACCCAGAGAACACAAAAAAAAAAAAAAAAGAGAAAAAAAAGTACCTATTTATTGCCTCCATACATGCAAAATCGATGACACTTATGGCTAGTTTTAGTTTATCCAATAGCAATGCACATTAGGTTTTTAATAATCTGTGGGCGCTAAGATCATTAAAAGCCTGCTTACTCATAAATGTCACCAAAAAGGTTTATATCTATAATTTCAGGAAGAAGAAAAGAAAATTGTGTGTAGTAGATAAGTACATTCAGTAGGTGGGATTTGGCAGGGAAAATAAAGTAGGATTATCCAAAAGATACGGTAACCATACCAGAACTTATCCCTATTTTCAGCAGGGAAGTAGAACATTGTCTGAGCCAAGACACCACATTCTCCGCCTGAATCCTTTTTACCGTAAAATGACCCACTATCAGGCCAGTCACGTTCATGGTTGCCACTGGGAGAAAATCCTTTCATTATCACATAAAAAAAAAGGAAGAAAAAACAGACTATTGTATACTGAGAAATAAATTGCAGGAGATCTGCAAAGTACCTAGCAATCATGTATGGTACTCTTGAAGTAATTTGCTCAACTTGAGAAGTAAACTGATCCCACTGAGAAAGATATCCATTGGCGTAAACGATATCCCCGATGTGAAAGACTATGTCAATGTTCTTCAAGTCGTCAACGATTTGCTTGGTAGTGTTGAGGGAGCCAGGTTGGTATTGATTGTACACATTGGAGCCATCAGCTTCTTCCTGTAGTTCAAAAGGCAATTATCGGTCTTTGCCAAGTGTAACTTCTGAACAGTAGATATTTAGCAATGGCAGAATTCAGATATAGCCTTCCACAATCACCGCTAATGGAACAGTAGAATGCAAAAAGACACAGGTAGGAACGGGATTGTTACATAATCCACTTCTGAATGGAAGGACAGGAACTCAAATGCGAGCAATTTCCTTACTTAGAGAGGAACAGAGTTTCTAAGGCTTTTGGAAACTGAGACTGTCAAGAAATTGAAGTAAAAATATTTATCGACAGATAGATAAACTTTAACCTTTCCCATGTCGCCAAAAATGACTACTCGCTGAAGAGAGTTTTGACCAGGATAGGGCGATGATTTAAATTTGTACATCTGACTCCAGATATATGTGCCATTAAACAGTTTATGCCCCAGCTTGTAGGTATATCTGCAAAATCAGAAAGTGCATTGAAAGTTCACTTCAAACGTTAACCTGCATTAGCATGGAGATGTAACTCTGGTATTCGATTTTAGGAGGAAAGAAGAAGATTTCAAAGTTATCTAACATCTTCAAAAAAGGATACTCAATAAAGGGCAGCCCAGTGCACTAAGAGCTCCTGCTATGCGCGGGTTTGGGGAAGGGCCGGACCACAAAGGTCTTTTGTACGCAGCCTTACCCTGCATTTCTGCAAGAGGTTGTTTCCACGGCTCAAACCCATGACCTCCTGGTCACATGACAACAACTTTACCGGTTACGCCAAAGCTCCCCTTCAATAAAACATGAAATCTTTTGAAAGATTAGATTGTTGTCTTTCGGCTGCTAGGAAGAGCATAAACCTACACTGAATTGGGCCACAACTCCTTCAGAAAGCTAGTGTGAATGAATCCAGGATCGCGCCATCCAACAGTTCTTGCTGGCGCACCTGCGGAATAAAAAGACATTTTTTAGGGGGAAAAAAGAAATATATGGTAATGCAGAATAGAGTACCATTCATCAAGTAGTTGTCATGCAAACTAGATGTATTTCACACAGACCGTTGTATCCAATCAAGTTCCAACATGCGCATTATATGTAACAAAGATACTAGTTTTTGGTGCCAACGTGAAGGGAGAAAATACCCACCACATAAGCTACTACGGTCGATAGTCAAAGTCCCTGCTGGCGAACGAGTCTGTTGTCCTCCTTGCCGACCCCACTCCACAAAGGGCTCTGCTTCATTGATATCATATCCACTAGTCCATGTAACAGTCATCTGAGCATCAATTCTAAACTATGTGATTTTTCCGATATTCCACAAGTGGTCTTAATTCAAACTATTAGCATGCTGCAAAACACATCAATTATTCTGCCTGAAACATATTTTCAATTTTGTTTAACATATTAAGCTCAGGAGCGGATCTATGTAGTTGACTTGGGGTGCCACGCCACCCGGTCGCTCGGGTAAAATTGTATGTATGTACTGGTATTTTACATAAAAAGAGTTATATAAGTAAAGCTTGGCACCCAGTGTCACAACTTAACTGTAGGTGTCATGGTTAAACTTGTAACCCCCCAGCCCTAGGATGCAAGATCGAATCCCAACAGATTCCAAAGTTTTTCCTTTATCTGTGTCGTTTCACGTCCCTTTTCTTTGTTTTATTTTTGCTCCTTTTCTTTAACTTCTTTTTATTTCTTTATCTTTCTATTTTCTCTAGTTGTACAAATCCATTCAATAGTATATTAAATTATACTTTTCTTTCCTTTTTTCAAAATCTCAAAATTTTGTTTGGATGTGATTTTAATTATTTTCTCTTTTTACCCATCTAATGTTATTCCTTGGTTCCAAATTTTTTTTTTTGCAATGATGGTATCAATAGACATAATATTAGTCTAGCTATATGGAGATTAAATGGGTGTATTTGCTATTTTTTTATGTTTTTAATCAGATAATTCAATAGATTTTAAATTGAGAGAATTATATCAAATTGGAAAAAAAATTGTTTAATTTTGTGATCGCAAAAATCTTGTAAATCGAAATAAATTTAAAATGGTTCAAATCAACTAAGTGGAATTAATTCAAAACAGATCTAACCAGATAAATGTACACCCTAATTCAATTTCCTTCATTAATGGTAAGTTTGCATTAAAAATTATGGCGCCCGCAGTTATCAAATCCTGGATCCGCCTCTGTTTAAGCTACAGTGGAAGAAACCAACTTACTTCATTCCACGTCTTTCCCTGTGCTAACCGCGGGTATACTGGTGCATTTGGATTTGCAAAGGCAACAGTATTTGACACTGCAACCAGTTTTGGCTGTTAAACAGGGAAAGAAATGAATTAGAATAAGCTGACATCAACTTAGATATGCATATCTAGCTTTTATCAGATGCGTAAAAGCGACAAATATACCAGAACTTTAGCCATCACTTACAAGTGCTCGTTCATGTAGCATGATCAGAGTGTGGAAAGTATCTTCATAGATAGGGATTAAAAAGGCAGGCAAACCGATAAAATATTACCAACCAAAAAAGAAAGAAATCAAGGATTTTCACCAAATTAAAAACAAGCCAGGTCTCCTCTTGCAAATCTCCCGGATTTTAAAAGTTGGACTCTGTTTGTTTCATGTGAAATTTGCAGACTCTATGGAAGCAGATAAGGTAAGGGTAAGTAGAAACATACATTTCGTAATCCACCGGAAAACAGTGCAAAAGAGAAATCTGATCTCTGTTTGATCAATTGAAGCTTTAATGATCCTTTTCCTGTCCTTTTGTAACTAGGATTGGAGTGATTTGCAAATTGATACTGCAAAAGAAGCGACGCAGGAGTCACTCTCCAGAAAAAAGAGTTTCTAAAAGCTTGCACTATAATTCTATATACGGAACCGACCTTTATAGGAGCTGTACACAAAAGTGGTGGAGTCACCATGTTATTTTCAGGGTCACAAATAGCTGCACTGAAATATTTTGTAAACGTTCATCACATTAGCTTAACGTAATGAAAAATTATGTAACTAAATTCAGCAAGAGAAAATCATTTATCACATCTTAAAATTTCAAAATAGAGCATTACTATTTTAGATATATGAATAAGTCCTTGACAGTTTAACAACCAAGTTTCGTGCACCTGAAATTGGCAGGAGAAAATACTCCAATCCAATCATCATTTGACGGGTTGCCTGAGCCAAACTCCAGAGTTATCCATTCTTGGTTTAGACCCTAGAACATAGAGAGATATACACATCAGAACCTGAAATCCTTAATTATCAGTTTGAAAATTGGCTAGCACGTCAATTCAAAATTCTTGAACAGAGATAATTAGGAAGCTTAACACAAGGTAGCTGAAGTATAATTAGCTTAAGTAAGTACTGAGATACAGTTGCTAGGTAATGAAGCTTACGTTTGACCCAAGAACAGAAGGAGTTGCTTTGATATAAGCACGAGCGTCCAAAGCGGAGATAGCCTTATGAACAGCAATCTTTGCAAGCGGGTGATCTTCATGAGACTTTACACCTTGAAGAGCAACTAGAACCGAAAAAATTGGCAACAATATGATGAACACTTTCATCGCATCCACCTTATGGCTGCATCATTCACCAATGAACAGACGGGAGAATTAAGAAAATAAGATACAAGACATAAAAATAAGTCATTTCTTCTAATAACTCAACGTAGGACATGTATCATACAAAAGAATTCTTCTTTGCATTAAATATGTAAGAAGGGGCACTACAAAAACTTAAAAAAGACAAGCTGAAAAACAGCTACATGTGATCTAACAATAGGAACTTGTAATGAATATACTCATCAACTTACCAAGCTCGCCAACATTTTAAAATAATATTAGCTAAATAGCACTTACGTTTTTGGCAAAATTGATGAAAGGGAATTTTCATGAAAATATCTATTACCATTGCCATTATTAAAAGCCTAACCAGCTCAATCCAATATCATACTGATGAAATTTGAAACTCACTTATGTCCACAAACAAAGCATATATTTGAAATCAATCAGCAGGTTTAAACTTAAGAAAAATGAATCACAGCGAAATAGGCAAAAACCAAATGTGGGTGTGAGAACAAATTGAAACACAAACCAGCTTTTGAGTTGGCAAAAAAGATTAACAGACATAACAACAACAACAACAACAACAACAAACTCAGTGTAATCCCACAATGTGGGGTCTGGTGAGGTAGTGTGTATCTAAGTTGCGCGGACTCTTTGTTTTTGGTGCCGTACCCGTCTCGACACGGGATGGGAGCGGGTGCGGGAGCAGGATATGTGCCGGATTCGGTCAACTAATTTCGGATATGTTGACCCGAGTCTATCGACAAATTTGGGGGGAAATTGAGATTTTGATTTCTCAAAATTAAAAATAAAATAGATTTAAGAAATGGGAAATGCACACCTTCAATAGTGTAGTACTTTTGTCTCATATTTGGTGCTTTGTGTTCCAGAAAAACTAAGAATTCAAGGGGTCGTGTTCTGAGTTCGGACTTATGGTAAACAGTAGCAATGATATAGATGGAGAGTTGGTGGAAGGTCTTGAATGGCTTTCTTTTTCTCTTTATAGCTCTATTTTTTATAATTTTGAATTCTTTTAGCCGAATCCTCGCACCTGTATCTATACTTGGATCCGTACCTCTGAATTTTAAAATTTAGATTTTGCCGACACTCGGATCCGTGCCTTTATCGGATGCCCGCACCCGAGTCTGAGCAACTTAGGTGTGTATGCAAACTTTACCCCTAACTTACGAAGATAGAGAGGTTGTTTCCGGTAAGATCCTCGGCTCAAAAAAGATTAATAGAAATGAACCCCAATAAATCAACACTTCGAAGATATGTCAATGGATATGAACACCAAACAAAGTTATAAAACACCTAGTAGAACTTAATTAAAAGATACAAACCAGACAAAATAAAAACTGAATCAAACGAAAAGAAGCAAAAACACAAAGTGGATGAGATCAAATTAGAACATTAACAAAAATCAACTTCTGGGCACTCAACACAACAACCTGTAGATCAATACACGCACACACACACGAAAACTCAATGTGGGTATGATAGAAATGGAAAATTAATAAGGAGCAGAACACCTAGAAGGAATGTAACCATATATGAACACTCAACGGAACAACTAAAAGATCAGTGGAAGTTCTAAAACTGATTTAAAAAAAAGAAAAAAAACAAAAATTCAATTGGGTGTGATCAGAAACGGAAAATTACCAAACACCAGCTTCTGTATTGACAAAAAACACAGATATCAACTCCAAGAAATGTACTGACCTGAAACTTAAATGGGTCTAATCTAAGAGTAGAACACTGAAGTTTAAATAAGAAAATCTTAGTGGCATGTAGAATGTGGTAATTAGAAGGAATTGATGATTAGTAAGAAGTAAAGCAATTGACTTCAGTTCAAAAGAAGCAAGAACTTGATATTGTTATTATAGGGTCGGATAAGTTCTTGGTATCTTCTCAACATTCGACCAATCGACCGGATTTTAAGTAAGAAACTTTACACTTTTGATATATTTATTTTGAAATTATAGGTTATTCTTATGTACCAAAAATAATAAAGGAAGTATATATATATATATATATATATTATATGTTAATATATAAAACAATATATATTTTGTAAGTAATTTAGTAAAATTTAAATAAGAAACAAAGATAGAAGATGGAGTATTTCACTTCCTTTTTGGTGTGTCTTCCATTACAATTTACATAGCCTTTTATAGGCATAAAATGAGAAGACTTACTATTGTAAATAGTGAACGGGATGGACATAAAGTAGGAGATTTCATCCGTAAGTTATTCACATACATGGGCACTCATATCTACAAACTATTCATAACACTCCCCCTTGGATGTCCATGTAAGATAATGTGCCTCATTAACCATGGGTACGTACATAGTTATTTATAATATGCATTGCTTGCTGCCTCGTTAAAAAACTTACCAGGAAAATTCAGTGGGACAAAATCTTGGTTAAGGAAAAAAAAGAGTGCATCACGTAGTTACTCCCCCTGATGAAAACATCACTTAATGTCTCGAAGGCGACGCATTCCAATCTTGTATATCAGCTTTTCAAATGTTGAGGTTGGTAATGCCTTAGTGAACAGATCCGCCAAATTATTACTTGTTCGAACTTGTTGAACGTTTATTTCACCATTCTTTTGAAGATCATGATTGAAAAAGAATTTCGGTGAAATGTGTTTTGTTCTATCTCCTTTGATGTATCCTCCTTTCAGTTGAGCTACGCATGTAGCATTGTCTTCATACAATATTGTTGGAATATTGCCTTTCGAAAAGAGACCACATGTTTCCTGAATGTGTTGAGTTATCGTTCTCAACTAAACGTATTCTCGACTTGCTTTGTGAATGGCTATTATCTCTGCAAGCTTTGAAGAAGTAGCAACTATAGTCTGTTTCGTTGAACGCCATGATATGGTTGTACCTCCACATGTAAATAGGTAGCATGTCTGATATCGAGCTTTATGTGGATCAGATAAATATCCTGCATCTGCATAACCAACTAATGCTGACTTGGATTCATTTGAATAGAATAAACCCATATCAATGGTCCCTCGCAAGTATCTGAATATATGCTTAATACCATTCCAATGTATTTGTTTTGGTGAAGAACTAAATCTTGCTAACAAGCTTACTGAGAAAGTTATATCTGGTCGAGAATTGTTGGCAAGATACATTAACGCCCCAATTGTACTTAGATATGGTATTTCGGCACCAAGAAGCTCTTCATCATTTTCATGAGGTCGGAATGGATCTTTCTTTATATCAAGTGATCTCACCACCATCGGAGTACTCAATGGATGTGCTTTATCCATATAGAATCGCTTTAAAATCTTTTCGGTGTATGTTGATTGATGGACAAATATTCCATCTTTCATATACTCAATTTGTAGACCAAGACAAAATCTTGTCTTTCCAAGATCTTTCATTTCAAATTCTTTCTTCAAACAGTCTACTGCTTTTGGAAGCTCCCCAGGAGTTCCAATGATATTTAGATCATCAACATACACGGCGATTATAACAAATTCAGATCCAGACCTTTTTATAAGGACACAAGGACAATTTGGATCATTCTTGTACCCTTTTTTCAACAGGTATTCACTCAGGCGATTGTACCACATACGACCTGATTGTTTCAATCCGTATAAAGATTTATGAAGCTTTATTGAACAAGTTTCACGAAAACTTTTATATGCTTCTGGCACTTTAAATCCCTCAGGTATTTTCATAAAAATTTCATTGTCTAATGATTCATACAATAGGATGTGACAACATCCATTAGACGCATATCAAGTTTTTCATGCACTGCCATATTTATGAGATACCTGAAAGTGATAGCATCCACTACAGGAGAATATGTCTCCATATAATCAATGCCAGGCCTTTGCAAAAACTCTTGTACCACAAGTCGTGCTTTATATTTAACGACTTCATTTTTATCATTTCATTTTCGTACAAAAACTCATTTGCACCCTACTGGCTTTATACCTTCAGGTGTTCGAACTATGGGTCCGAAGACTTCACGCTTCCCAAGTGAAGTTAATTCTGTCTGGATAGCGTCTTTCCATTTTGGCCAATCATTTCTCTGTCTACATTCATCAACAGATTTTGGTTCAAGATCCTCATCTTGTTACATTATTTAAACAACAACATTATAAACAAAAATGTTATCGATAAAAATATTATTTCGGTTCCATCTTTTTTCCGTTGAGACGTAACTTATTGATATCTCTTCATTCTCATTATTTTCAGGTGCCTGGAACTCCCATAATGTCTTATCTTTTGTTACGTCTTGGGGATCTTCTTGAGCCACTACCTCCATGTTATGATCACTTTGATCATTTGCTCATTTTCTTCTTCGATGATTTTTATTTTTAGAACCGATTGGTCTACCACGTTTTAAGCGTGGCATAGAATCATTTGCTTTAATTAATTGTCCTACCGGGATATTAACTCGATTTGGAGCATTAGCAGCTGGAATATGTGACTTAGTCACTCTTGGTAGGTCAGTGAATGCATCTGGCAGTTGATTTCAAATATTTTGTAAATGAATAAGCTTTTGAACCTCTTATTCACATTGATTTGTTCGAGGATCTAAATGAGACAGTGATAATGCATTCCAATCTATCTCCTTTTTCAGCTGCTTATTTTCTCCCCCTAATGTTGGGTATACTGATTCATCAAAATGGCCATCAGAAAATCTTGCCGTAAATAAATCTCCAGTCATCGGCTCTAGATATTTTATAATAGAAGGAGATTCATATCCAACATATATCCCCAACCTTCTTTGAGGAACCATCTTTGTGCGTTGTGGTGCATCAATTGGAACATATAGCATAATCAAAGATTCTAAGATGGGAAATATTTGGCTCCTGACCAAAAGCTAATTGCAATGGAGAGACTTTGTGATAACTTGTGGGTATTATCCGCACAAGTGCTGCTGCGTGCAAAATAGCATGACCCCATACTGAAATGGAAAGTTTTGTTCTCATAAGCATTGGTCTAGTAATTAATTGGAGGCATTTGATCAATGATTCCGCTAGACCATTTTGTGTATAAACATGAGCAACCGGATGCTCAATTGTTATCCCAGTTGATATACAATAATCATTAAAGGCTTGGGATGTAAATTCACCAGCATTATCAAGACGAATTGTCTTAATTGCATAATCTGAAAATTGTGCTCTTAGCTTTATTATTTGAGCCGACAATCTCGCAAATGCCAAATTCCGAGTTGATAGTAAGCACACATGTGACCATCTTGTAGATGCCTCTACCAAAACCATATAATATCTGAATGGTCCACATGGAGGGTGAATGGGCCCACATATATCACCTTGTATACGTTCCAGAAATGCAGGGGATTTCATCCTAACTTTAATAGTTGATGGTCTAATAATTAATTTTGCTTGAGAACATGCAGCACAAGAGAATTCCTTAAATTGAAGAATCTTCTGGTTTTTCATTGAATGTCCATGTGAATTCTCAATTATTTTACGCATCATATTAGAACCAGAATGGCCTAACCGTTCATGCAAAATAATAAAATTATCTTGATCAGTAAACTTTTCATTTACTACGGCATGTGTTTCAGTCCTGCTAATACTTGTGTAGTATAAGCCGGAGGAAAGAGCAGGTAGCATTTCAAGCACATATGTCTTACTAGACATTATTGTAGTAATATAAAGATATTCAATCTTTTCATCATTTGTAGTCTCAATATGGTAGCCATTTTGGCGAATATCTTTGAAACTTAATAAGTTTTTTTGAGATTTACTACAATATAGTGCTTCATCAATAGCCAAATTTGTTCCACCAGATAATAATAAATTGGCTCTTCTAGAACCTTCAATTAATCTTGTACTACCGGATATTGTATTAATATTGGCTTCTTTCATTACCAAATAAGAGAAATATCTCTTATCCTTTAAAATAGTGTGTGTTGTAGCACTATCCAAAAAGATATATATCATCTTTATTAATCTTGAGTCCAACTGAAGACTGGAGAATTTTCATATTCTTCATAAAAAAATCAAAAAGTACATCATAAGAAATATGAAAGACAAACAGAAAAAGAACATTAAGAAATACATTAAGAATATAGAAACTAGCAACACATGATGCATTAGGAAAATACACTCAAGAAAAATAAACTAGTTGCATACATAAAAAAAAATGACAACTTTTATTATAACTTCATTTCCCAGTAAGATGATTAGTTCTTCGGTCAATATCCTCAAAGAAGTCTCCAGCTTCTAAATGAGTAATATTTGTTAGTCCTCCAAAATCATCATCTTTATACACAAGATGTGCCTCAGAATCATATTTGCTTGAGAGACCTGCTTCATCATCATTATTTTGAAAGGTCAAGTGTGCCTCAACATTATTTTCTTTCTTTCCGAGGGAGGCTTGATAAAGTTTGACAAAATGATCTGGCGTACGACAAATGCGTGCCCAGTGACCTTTCATACCACATCGGTGACACATACTAATTTTACCTTTTGAAGGATTAATCTGAGAACTCTTATTGTTCTCCAGTTTATTTCCACCATAATGACGATAATTGTTTCGTCGCCTGCCACGTCCACGTCTACGACCATGTTCATGACCACGGTAATTATTTTATTTTCTTTTAAACTTATCATATGTTGTTACAACATTCACTTCCGGGAATGAAGTTGACCCGGTGGGACGAGCTTCATGATTTTTCATTAATAGAGTATTATTTTGTTCTGTCACAAGTAGGCATGTGATTAACTTAGAATATTTCTTAAAACCTTTTTCACGGTATTGCTTTTGTAGCACCACATTTGAAGCGTGGAAAGTAGAAAATATTTTTTTTCCAATAAGTCCCCATCTGTGATAGTGTCTCCACATAATTTTAATAGAGAACTTACTTTAAAGATAGCAGAAATTATACTCACTTACGGTTTTAAAGTCTTGCAACCGTAAATGTATTCCCTCATACCGAGCTTTCGGTAATACCGTAAGTTTTAGGTGGTCATATCGATCCTTCAAATTAATTAGTCCATAATTCAAGTGGATCTTTTACGATTAAATATTCAGTTTTTAACCCTTCATGTAAATGATGACGAACGAAAATCATGGCCTTCGCTTTATCCTGATTTGATGCTTCATTTCCTTGTATAATAGTATTTCCAAGACCTTTAGCATCAAGGTGAATTTCAGCATCAAGGACCAATGATAAATAGTTTTTCCCGGTTATGTCAAGTGCCACAAATTTAAGTTTTGAAAAATTTGACATAGTGAAAACTTAATAAAATATGACTCAACTTAACGGGGGTTAAGAATAAAATTAGAGCTTCGTGCTGATAACGTGTTATAAAATAAAAGTAATTTAGTAAAATGTAAATAAGAAACAAAGATAGAAGATGGAGTATTTCACTTCCTTTTTGGTGTGTCTTCCATTACAATTTACATAGCCTTTTATAGGCATAAAATGAGAAGACTTACTATTGTAAACAGGGAATGGCATGGACATAAAATAGAATATTTCATCCATAAGCTATTCGCATATATGTATACCCATATCTACAAATTATTCATAACATATTTGTATTTTTTACAGCGATTATACTGTGTAATTTTCTTGTTGTTTTGTTATAGATTTTCAAGAAGTAAACATAAAGGTGAAGACTTTAGATACTTATTATTGTGTTTTTAGCCAAAGTTGTCTTTACGTCTACTTTTGCTATATAAAATAAAATTAAAAAAAAAAAGAAAGAAAAAGAATGTCAACTTGGAGAACCAAAAGTTTTTTTGCCCATAAAATATGGTCTATAACTAATTTGTTTGATAATCAATTACAAGTTGGGGGACAAAAAATTATAGGTCAAAAGGTAATAGAGGTGAGAATTATAAGCGTGCATTTTGCCAATGAATATAGTGGGACTGCAAGAATTCTGGATATTTTCACTAGAAATCTCAAAGTATGATTCCTAATACAGGGAGAGCAAGATTTGAAGTTTATGAGTTAGAAATTCTAATTTTTTAAATTATTAATCTCTAAATTAATAAATTATACATATTTAATGAATTTATTAATATAAATACAAAATTTAAAGGAAAACTAGTAGATTCGACAGAACTCATAAACTCTATGCTAGCTCCGCTCATGATCCCCATCTAGCTATAATGAAAGTTTATAAAGAAGTGTTTTGTTTCCCTTATTAATATTTTTGACACGAATTAACTAGTGAGGTTTCAAATATCAGGTGAAGAAATTATTAGGCAGGAATTATATATTGTCTCATTCAAAAGTAAAACACTTCCAAATATGGATAAGTAATTACTATATTTTTTTTCAATTAAAATTTATTGTGTGTAGTCTTTGTTTTGCTGGATTGGCTGATTCTCTCTCTCTTTTTTTTTTTTTTTGATAATTAACCAATCTTTATATTAATCACCAGTATAACTGTACAAAATCATAGCTTTGCTCACACAGCTAGCTATCTTTTACATCTTCCAAAACTTAGCCTACGTATGCATGTATACATTGGCTGGTTCCCTTGTAGTGTGCAAATGTGAAATGTCCAAGGGAAAAATTTAATTTTCTGTATCTAAGGGTACGTGAAATATTACATAATTCTTGGACTGTTTAGACTTGAGTATTGAATTTTTGGATGTTACACATAAGTATGTGAATTTTAAATACGTTATCTAATTAGAAAGTCTAATATCATTAACAAACTATATTTTTGTATGATTGTTTTTATTTTTTCTACATATGATATATACAAAATATATACTATAATTTTAGTTGACTCAACTCTATAATTAAGTTGCGTAAACTCCATGCAACTCAATAATGGAGTAGCATTTTTAATTGACTTGTTGTTAGTCTTCGAATACAAAGTTTACAAAATAAATCAGACGCACCTTATTTTATGAGATTCAAAACTAAGATCTCAAAGTTCGTTGCAAGCAACATAATACAATTAGAAGCCCAAGGATTAAAATTAACGTATGCTTCTCATGTGGATTAAACTTAATCTTTTAAAAAAACTAATATTATCCGATTAACATAAAGAAAAAGATCATATTTTTCTCTAAATTAAAGATCAGAATGTACTGCTCTTTGTTTGCTGAATTGGTTAATATAGTTGCGCATATGTGAAACGATTTCTTTAGACCCAATTGCTTTAAGCACTAATTTATTATGAAATTTTCACATTCTTATACCATATAGGAAACCTTATTACCCTCAATGTTTAAGATTTGACTTAATTACATTTAGTATACATAATTACCAATTATATACCATAATGTGTTTTAACTGTATAATTAATGCACCATTTTTACCTCCTTAACTAAAGGTACGGTATATCCCACCCCTCCCACGTTTCTCTCTCCTAAACTCTCACCCTCACCCACGTTTTACTCAATAACACGTTCATTTAACCCATTTTCCCTCTCCTAAAATCACAGAAACATCCGTTACCCACCATTAAAGATTAATTCAAAAGTTTTTAGATTTCTTTTGATGCTTCAATTGTTGGCAAAAGTCAATTTTCTTGTAATGAAGATTCCCAGTTCCATAGGAATTGGAGTGATTGATGACTTTATGAGGAGATTTTCTGCGCGTATGTGTGTGAGACCTTAACTATGTGCTTCTTTGGTTGAAAAGTGTGTGT
>ML353759.1:0-36447 GCA_005239505.1 Nicotiana paniculata | reverse complement strand
GAGAGGGATCATGGACATGATTACAAGGAATTCATATTACTAAGCTTTTAGAATGACTAAGGCGTGCTGTTAACTTGAGATTTAACAGAAACAAAAGTAAATCACACCAAACAAACTAGAACAGTAATCCTAAACCAACACATATGATTCTGTCTCATGAGGAGAAAACTATGAGAATAGGAAAAGAGTAATAAACACAGGGATACATGAAATGGTTTTTGTTCAAACTTATTTAAGACCTAATTTTCATTATTCCAATCATCTAAGCGGGTTCGGCTAATCCAAGCACATACCAACAGAAACAGCTAATAACATGAACAAATGAAAGGCAAAGAATCTAATCTTAAAAGTAGTAAACAATTAGCGGCAACAATAGAAGAAGAAATAAGAAAGAAAGAAAGAAGAAGAAAGAAAAGAAATTACTTAAACTGAAATAACCTAAAAGAAGTGATTAACATGCAATTTTTGTTTTAACAGCACGTAAAATAGTAAGGAAAGAGGAAGAATACCCGTTGGAGGGTTTGGCCGAAAAATGGGAGGTCGCTGGACCTTGGCCGGACTCCAGTGGGGTTTTAAAATGACTCAAACCAACAGAAATCAATAGCCCTAGTTGAGAGCTATCAATCCGTGTAGGTTAGAACCATTAAAAGTCTTCGAATCAGCTCGTGGGAGAGAACTAGGGTTTCGGTTTTTTTCAGATTTGAAATTGGAGGAGATTGAACGGGTGTTTGGTGAAATGAAAGTTGGACGGGGTTGAGGAGGTCGTGGGGATCGTCTGGTTAAAAGTTGGGGTTGATTGGAGAAGCTCCGCCACCGGAGGCAATTTTCGGCCGGCGGAGCTAGGGCGGTAGATGGCGAGGGTACGGTGGAANGAGATCATGTTTGGGCTTGGGTTATTTTGGCCCAATCTGGTTTTTAAGTTTAACTAATCTAATTAAAACCCAAATAATTAAACTCTAAATGTAACAATTAATTTTTGTCTTTTATTTTGTCTAATTACAAACTAATTAGGAATAAAACAATTAGTTCCATACTCCTAATTAAGTCTATAGGTTATTTGATAAAAAGGATCAATTTTGGTAGTTAGTTGCTAAAACTTATATTACATCAAATAACCATTATCCGTCTATTATTAATATTAAAATTAATCACAAACTATAAGTTCATAATTCTTCGATAATAGTGATGCGATTTTAATAATCTTAAAAGATGAATTATGAATATGCAAATGCAAACAATTCACAATTAATCACTAAAAATCAACCGAAATTCATAAAAATCAACTAATTTGTTGAGATTTTAATAGGATGATATAGTGAGTAAAAATCACGTGCTCACAATGATGGTTTCAACTATTTCCTCACAATTGTGGATGACTTTACTAGGGGTACTTGGACTTACTTATTAAGTACCAAATCTAATGCTTTCACAGTTCTAAAATCCTACTTAGCAATGGTAGAAAGGCAATTTCACACAAAGGTACAAGTTGTTAGAACAGATAATGCTTTTGAGTTAAGCAGTGGTAAGATACAATAAGAATTTTTCCTTTCCCAAGGAATTCTGCACCAAACCACTTGTGTGCATACTCCACAACAAAATGGAGTTGTGGATAGAAAGCATAAATATTTGTTAGAAACCTCCAGGGCTTGGTTATACCAATCACACTTACCCATAGTATATTGGGGGGATTGTCTATTCACTGCTACATATTTAATCAACAGGTTTCCTTCAAGAATTTTACACTCTAAAACACCCTATGAGATCCTCTTCAAAACTAATTCAGACTACTCAATGCTAAGGTGTTTTGGTTATTTATGCTTTGCCTCCGCTCCTCCATATAACAGAATAAATTTGCACCTAGGCCTGTTGCTTGTGTCTTCCTAGGCTATCCACATACTCCAGAACCCTACTCCCCTCACCAATCTCTACTTTTCCTACTGCTTCACCTACCTCATCTCTTCTCCCTACTACACCTATTTTCCCTTACTACACCTCAGAATCTTCATCTCAATCACATGGTCCCATACCTTTGTTTCCTTCTCCTGGAACTGAACCTCTCTTAGAATACCTCATCAGAAAGTCTTCCAGGTAACACATTACTCCTGCCTATCTCAAGGATTACATTTGTAATGTCCTGCAGCTCACAAATGTGAGCACTTCCTGTTTCCTTATTCATGTGACACCTCATTTTGTTTCCTTCAGTGGTCTCTCTTCTACTCACCAACATATTCTCAACTCTCTATCTAACCTTCAAGAACTTGTTAGTTTTACACAGGCATCCCACCATCCAGGGTGACATGAAGCTATGGCAAAGGATATTGAGGCTCTTGAGCTAAATAAGACCTAGGATGTGATGGAGTTACCACCAGGGAAGAAGGCTTTGTCATGTAAATGGGTTTATAAAGTTAAACAACACTCTGATGGTTCTGTGGAGAGATTGAAAGCAGGTTAGTTGTAAGGGGTGATGTTCATAGGGAAGGTGTAGACTTTACTGAAACATATTCCCTTGTGTTTAAGATGACTAAGGTGCATACTAGCTACAACCTTCAAAAAGGGATTGGACTCTATCAATTAGACGTGAATAATGATTTTCTTCATGGGGATTTAAATGAAGAAGTCTACATGAAATTTCTAGTAGGTATCACACCACCCTCTCCTATTCATGTCTGCAAACTAAAGAAACTCCTCTATAGGCTTCGACATGCATCTCGTCAGTGGTATGCTAAGCTTAATACATCCCTGAGTTTTAAAGGTTTCACTCACTCTTTGAATGACTATTCATTATTCTTCAAAAAGACAGGTTCTTCTATCTCTATAGTTGCAGTATATGTAGATGATATTCGATTAACAGGAAATGATGATGCTGAACTACATGCATTAAAAGAGTTTCTCAATCAAGAATTCAGAATTAAGGATCTTGGATTCTTACATTTCTTTCTCGGCATGGAGGTCATTAAAGAACCTCAAGTATTCATTCTCTCCCAGAGGAAGTTTACTCTGGATCTGTTGCACAAATTTGAATCCTTGCATTTGTCTCCTGCCTCCTCACCTCTTGATTCCTCCATCAGATTGTTTGCCAAAACAGGGGATCTTGTGAAAGATTCGACCTTGTAGCGCCATCTTCTGGGTAAGATTAGGCCTTATTTTTTTGCACTTAATGGAGGTCTGAATCTTAATCATTCAGATCTCAGACATTAAGTGCGTTTGTTTTTAACGTCTGAATCTTAATTATTCAGATCTTAATCATTAAGTGTATTTTTTTTTACTTCAAAACCACTTAATGGGTCTGAATAGGTATATATGATTAAGATCCATAACAGAGACTTAATTTTATTAAGATACTATTATCCATATTCATTATTAATTGTCGCCACCGCCAACCATTATCAACTATCATCATGCCACCACCGCCACCACTTTACTCAACCACCACCACCATAATCGACTACCACCAGCCTCCATCCTCACCACTCCTACCACCATCATTCTCAACCACAAACAATACTTATCCACCTCAACTACCACAACTAACCACCCCATCACCGTCAACAACCATAATCGACACTGCCCATCATTATAAACTACCACCATCCACCACCACCTTCCTCAATCACAACTATCACCACTACCCGCCATTATTAACTATCACCACGATCCTCAATCATAATTGTCACCACTACTAATCACCACTAGTTACTACCCTGAACCACCACCATCAACCAAACCTACCACCAACCACTGCCTCTAGTCGGCATTCACAAGCACCACTGTTAGCCATCACCACCAGCAACTACTATATTTTTAAAAAATTATATATTTTATTGATAGAATATTAGATTAATTAATATTTCATTTGAATTTTATGTTTATTAGTTTTCAAATAAAGATAAATTTTATACATTCAGATGTTAAAAATAAAACAGTCTTAACCATTTAATATCCAGATCTTAATACACATCTTAATATTCAAAAGTGTATTCAGATTCAAATATTTTAATCTTGAGACACATCTTGATATTCAGATGTGTATTCAGATTCAGACGTCTTAATCTTAAAATAAACAAATGAGGCCTTAATTACCATACCCAGACCAGGCTCGACCTCTCTTTCACCATACAACACCTCAGCCAATACATGCAAGACTCATGCTAGCCACATCTTGATGCTGGTTATATAGTACTCCGTTATCTTTTAAGAGATCCCAACCTTGGTCTTTTTATGTCGGCCTCACCCTCATTTCAGCTTCTAGCCTTTTGTGACTCCGATTACGGCACCTGTCCTGAATCTTATCGCTCAATCAGTGGCTTTTACATCTCCTTGGGTTCTTCTCCTATTTATAGGAAGTCAAAGAAGCAAACCTCTATCTCCATTAGTTCAGCGGAGGCAGAATACCATTCCATGCGATGGGTAGTGGCCAAACTCACTTGGTTGGTTCGCCTCTTTGAAGATCTATCCATCCCAATCTCTTTACATGTTACTCTTCATTCCGATAGTCAAGCCGCACTTCATATCGCCAAAAACCCCGTGTTCCATGAATGAACCAAGCATTTAGAAATCGGCTGTCACTTTATGCGATAACAATTTCTTGCTGGGTTTATTTCTCTTTCCTTTGTCCGATCAGATGCTCAACTTGTCGATCTCTTTACTAAACCTCTCACAAGTCCTCTTCATCGAAATCTAATGGGAAAGTTTAGTGTTCGTAACTCCCCCTCCACCTTGGGAGGGGGGGGGTGTTGGTGTTAACCTAATTTCAGAGAGAGATAGAGATGAAGTGGCTAAGGTTTTAGTGGTTAAGGTGTTTTATTTCCGAAATTGATCTGTTGAAGTGTTCAAACAATACTTGGGCTGTAAAGAAGATTTGGGTTGTATTTTCCATTGGGCCTGCATTTATTGGTCTTAAATATTGGAAGCAGCTGAAGGCCTGCTCCTCTAGAAGATTAGGATACACCCTGTAATTGTACTATTGAGTTATAGAGTATTCAATAGTAGAGTGCCACTTAGACATTCTATTTTTACCCTAGATTCCTCTTTTCCTTGTATATATACATCAACAGCAAATTCATTCAATATGAAAGGGAAAATTTCTATACGTTTTGTTTTTTTACATGATTACCAATCCATCATAAAGTTACGCTAAAAATAATAGGAAGTGATAATGAGCACTTGATCCCTCGTTGCGGTTTTCTTTTGTTTTACTTTTTACTTTATATTCCATATCCTCTATTAGATTGCGAACTGCAAAAGAAATAGTAGCTTTACGCACTGCCAATGAGATAAACATTTTGATAGAAAAAGTTGGATGAAACACTATTTTCTTCAGCTATACCAATGGCAGAAACAAAATGAATAAATGGCGCTTTAGGAATTCATCTCTTGATTAATTGTGCTGCAAAATTAGCTAAATATTATCAAAAATATGGAAGGACCCATGAATAGCTTAACATCTTCATTTTGAGACCCCAAGTTGAAATAAAGCTCGAGAAACTCATCAAAGTTGACCAAGTATTCATTCTTCTTGATTTGGAATGTGACCACAACCACTACATTTTGCTCAATATGCTGCCAAACATTGAACTTTAGGTTTATGAACAAAATCATTTTCATTTGGCCCTTTAATTTTTGCAAATGACTAGCAACCCCTATTGTCAATTCTCCGTGTGCTAGCTGGCCATCCTAATCTTCGTTCCTACATTTTACTAGTATTGACTGTGTGGATACACTTATGAATTCAAAAAATCAGATTTTATTTTGTTCCTTGTGTTTTTAGCCAATTTTCCATTTTCCTTCATTTCTTAGGCTTTGCTGCTATTTGACAGCAGATAGTTGCATTAATTTTAATTAGTGGTTTGGCTTCTGTGAACAACACAACATTCAGCTACTCGTCTAATTTGCAAAAGGTGCTTTATTTGTTTTTGAGGTTGCAGGCTTCAACCCCACTTGAAGGATACTTTTGCAAGCAATATTTATAGTATGTGTTATTTTGGCATTAAGATATATGTCAAGGCTAAAGGTCATTAGCACAAGACTTATCAACTTCTTTTTACTTGTATATACAGTTATTGAACTATGTTGTCCACTGATGAGTACCCAACTGACACAAATTTCAAATATACATCGTTGATGTTAAGAATGACACGCAGAAGATAAACTTTTGATTTTTAGAAGGCGTTTCATATTGAAATTCATGTCTCTTTTTTTCCCATTTTACTGTTGTTATCACTCTGTATTTAAAACCAGTAAATCACTAAACGTTAGTTTAAGAAAAAACAAAGTAGAATTCGAGCCCACAAGTTTCTTGTATTTTCTTAAGGAATTTAATACCCTCACAATGCCCATGGTTGCGGATTAATTCCTCCCAGGATAGAACGGAATAACTATTCTGTGATAGCGACACTTCAAATCACAGAATTTTGGCGAATTTAAATGGCGGAGCAAATCACACAAAATGCTTACGTTTTACTTTTGAAAAACCAATGCAGTATGCAGAAAATTGAGGGGAGAGATTTCAGATTTTTCAGTGGTGGAAAATGAGGCTAAGCCTCTCTATTTATAGACAATGAAAATGTGAGATGAAGATGTGCAATCCAAGAGGTGCCTCTTCTATTTTCTATTCACGCCTCAATGAAAGGGTGAGATGAAGAGGTGCAATCCAAGAGGTGCCTCTTCTATTTCCCATTCACACCCAAGAGGTGCCTCTTCCATTTCCAATCACACCCCTTAATAAAAATGCAACAATCCCCCACATGAATGAGGAATGGACATATGTGGAAAAACATGCATGAAAATACTGTGTGATTCGCAATTAACGATTTCGCATCTGGATAAGTAGGTTTCCCTTTGAACTTTCAGTAGTGAGCTTATGTCAGATAAACTCGGTCAATCGATAGATTTGATATATTTGAACTATCTAACTTTGGTGTATACCTAGACAACCATAAGTCACACAATAAACCCTTAACCGTCTTTGATTCTCATTATTGTGTTCGTTTCAGCCATGAACACCACCTAGTTCATAAGTGCATAGAGAACTGGCCTTACAGAATTCTCCTTGAAGCGACTTACACTTCACACTTACATATGTGATTCCTAAGCATCTTATCTCGTAGATTTACTATTTGATATACCCCGTATCAAATTTAGAAACCTTTAAAAAGCCTTAATGCTTTATCCTTGGTAGTGAACATTGTCTCATCACGAGAATAAACCAAAAAGAGTAATTGTCTAATAGTATTATGCCTTCCTCGAATGTGACGAGATTTCCCGTTATACATAACTCTCCCAGCCCTTCCTATTGATGCTTGACTATCGCAATGTATGCATACAGGTTCCACATGTTTGGGCCAAAATGGAATGTCTTCTAAGAAATTCCAGAGCCATTCAACTTCTTCACCATCCTTGTCTAAATCTATAAACTTAGACTCCATTGTAGAGCGGGCGATGCATGTCTGTTTGGACGACTTCCAAGACACTGCTCCTCCACTAATGGTAAAAACATATCCGCTTGTGGATATCCGGTGATCCATTTGCAAACTTGTGGTAAAAACTTATCCAATTGTAATGCAATGCATAGTCTTGGTTATATTTCAAACATCCCAAAACTCGTTTCATTGCTATCCAATGAGCTTGGTTGGGATTACTTGTGTATCGACTAAGCTTACTTATCGCACAAGCTATATCAGGTCATGTACCATTCATAATGTACATCAAACTTCCCAACACTCGAGCATATTCCAATTGACACTTGCTTTGACCTTTATTCTTTACAAGAATATGGTTTAAATCAATTGGCGTTTTTGCTTCTTTAAAGTCCAATTATTTGAAATTTTCAAGTACCATTTTAATAATGAGATTGATACAAAGCTTAGATCTTGAGGATTTTGAAGGATCTTAATTCTCAAAATTAAATTGGCAACTCCTAAGTCTTTCATATCAAACTTACTAGTAAGCATGCGCTTAGTAGCATTTATGTTAGCAATGTCGTTACTCATTATCAACATATCATCCACATATAAAAAAACAATGACTATTTGATTTGGAGTATTCTTAATGTAAACACATTTGTCACACTCATTGATCTTGAAACCATTTGACAACATTGTTTGGTCAAACTTCGCATGCCATTATTTTGGTGCTTGTTTTAGTCCGTAAAGTGACTTAACAAGTCGACACGCCTTATTTTCTTTTTCTGGAACCACAAACGCTTAAGGTTGTTCCATATATATTTCTTCCTCTAAGTATCCATTTAAGAAGGCTGTCTTTACATCCATCTAATGGATTTGAAGGCCATACACATCAACTAACGCTATTAATACCCGGATAGATGTAATCTTTGTTATCGGCGAGTATGTGTCAAAGTAATCAAGACCTTCTCGTTGTCTAAAACCTTTAACAACTAATCTTTCCTTATATTTGTCAATAGTACTATCGGCTTTCATTTTCCTTTTGAAAATCCATTTAGAACCCAAAGGTTTATTTCCCAGAGGAAGATCAACCACTTCCCAAGTATGATTACTTAATATGGATTCTATCTCACTATTGACTGCCTCTTTCCAATATTGTGCTTCCAAGGAAGACATTGCTTCTTTGAACGTTTGATGCTCATTTTCCAACAAAAAATGTCATAAAGTCTGGTCCAAAGGAAGTAGTTGTCCTTTGACGTTTACTACGTCTTGGATTTTCCTCATTAAACATACTTTCCTTTTCTTCTTCTCGAGGTCACTTAGATTTTTCACTAGACGAATCACATTCATTTTTATACGGATAAATATTTTCAAAGAATTCAGCATTATCGGATTCGATTACCTTATTAATATGAATGTCGGGATTTTCTGATTTATGAACCAGAAAACGATATGCTTTACTATTTCTTGCATATCCTATGAAAATGCAATCAACTGTTTTCGGTCCAATCTTCACCCTTTTGGTTTAGGAATTTGCAATTTAGCCAAACACCCCCACACTATAAAATAATTTAAGTTGGGTTTCCTACATTTCTATTTTTTATATGGAATATATTGCGTTTTGTTATGGGGAACTCGGTTGAGTATTTGATTCGCTGTAAGAATAACTTCCCCCCACAAGTTTTGGGGTAAACCCGAACTTATAAATAAGGCATTCATCATCTCATTTAACGTTCTCTTCTTTCTTTCCACAATTTCATTAGATTGTGTTGAGTAAGGGGCAGTTGTTTGGTGAATAATTCCATATTCCAAACATATTTCTTCAAAAAGAGATTCTAATTCACCACTCCTATCACTTCTTATCATTTTGATCTTTTTGTTTAGTTGCGTTTCAACTTCATTTTTGTATTGCTTGAATGCCGCTTCATTTTTACTATTAAGTAAGTAAATATAGCAATATCTAGTACTGTCGTCAATAAAAATTATAAAATACTTTTTTCTACCGCGAGATGATATTGATTTCATGTCGCAAATATATGTGTGAATTAAGTCTAAAGGATTTGAATTCCTTTCAACTGACTTATAAGGATGTTTAACATACTTTGATTCCACACATATTTGACATTTCGAGTTATTGCATTCAAACTTAGGCAATACTTCCAAATTAATCATTTTTCGCAAAGTTTTGAAGTTGACATGGCCTAAATATTCATGCCATAAATTATTTGACTCAAGCAAGTAAGAAGAAGCTGAAATATTATTTTTATCAGTGGCAATTACATTGAGTTTGAAAAGGCCCTCCGTAAGATAGCATTTTCCTACATACATTTCATTCTTACTAACTAAAACCTTGTCGGAAACAAAAATACACTTAAAGCCATTCTTGATTAGAAGTGATGTCGAGACTAAATTCTTTCGCATTTCAGGAACATGAAGGACATCATTTAGAGTCACAATCTTGCCAGGAGTCATCTTCAAAGCTATCTTGCTCGTTCCTTTAATTTTTGCAGTAGCAGAATTTGTCATAAAAATTGTCTCGTTAGGTCCAGCGGGATCATAAGAAGTAAACAACTCCTTGGTAGCACAAACATGACGATTTTCCCCTGAATCAATCCACCATTCTGTAGGATTTCCGACTAGGTTGCATTCCGAAAGCATGGAACATAAATCGTCTATTTTATCATTCTTCTCAATCATGTTTGCTTGATTTTTCTTCTTGTCCTTCTTTGGTGCACGACATTCAGCAGCCTTGTGTCCAACCTTCCACAGTTGTGGCAATTACCTTTGAACTTCTTTTTGCTTGGGTAATTCTTTCCAGACGACTTCTTTCTCTTTTTGCTCGTTGGAGCTTCCTCAACAATATTTGCACCCATAATTGTTGAATTTCCATGAGACTTCTTCTCAACAGCCTCATTGTCCTCTTCAATCCATAGACGAATAATAAGGTCTTCAAGCGTCATCTCCTTGCGCTTATGTTTCAAGCAATTCTTAAAGTCCTTCCACAGAGGAGACAACTTTTCAATAAATGCTTCAACTTGAAACGATTCATTTATGACCATACCTTCAATCATAAATTTATAATTAGTAAAATAATCAATATCTTGAATAAAAATATTGACTCGGTTTATACCTTCAGCAAGGAGGACATGAACAATAACTTGCAATTCTTGGACTTGCGTTATGACAGATTTACTGTCAACCATTTTGAAATCCAGAAATTTGGCGGCCACAAACTTCTTTAGTACAACATCTTCAGTCTTGTACTTCCTTTCAAGAGCAGTCCACAATTCTCTTGATGTTTTCATGACGCTATAAAAAAAATTGTACAAACCGTCTTCCAAGCAACTTAAAATATAGTTTTTGGGGATAATACATAATTACTCCATTGGGGTTGTATCAAAGTGCCAGTTGCACCCCTTAAAAATACAGGTGTCCTATGACCCCCCTGTATTTGTTAGTAGTGTAATAAATACCTTCTTTTCGGAACGTATAACCTAGAGAGTGAATACACTCTCCTGAAGGAGAGTGAGAATCAAAAAAATATTAGAAACTTATTTTTAAAATATTTTTTTATTAAAATCTGCTACTATCTGGATTTCTTATTTCCTTTACATTTTTCTTTTCATTCTTTCTTTTTATTTTTCATTTTTCTTTTCATCTTCATTTTTATTTTTTTCTTCTTCCTTGCAGTATTTTTTGTTAAGAAAAACCGGTGCTTCCTTTTAGTTAGTCAACTGGTGATTCATTTGGCGCCTTTTTATTAGTCAAGTTTAAAGCATCTTCAAGTGTATCTTGATGAATTAGTCAAAAAAATTGGCAAATACAAAAATAGAAAATGTGCCCAGCCGTTTCTCCATATCACCAAAAAATTTGCCGGTCACCTTGTCTCGTTGGAAAGTGTGTATCTTGATGAATTAGTCAAAAAAATCGGCAAATACATAAAGAGAAATAGAAATGTGCCTAACAAGACAGATTCGCATGCCGCTTTGTTCATATAGCCGGAAAATTTGTCGGCACCTTGTCACACCGGAAAATGGGTATCTTGATGAATTAGTCAAAAAAACCGACAAATACATAAAGAGAAATAGGAAATGTGCCCAGCTAGACAGATTCACAGGCCACTTTGTTCATCTCATTGTTTCTCCATCTCGTCGGAAAATTTATCGGCCACCTTGTTCCTAATTTCAATTCCACCAGCCAACAACTACTATCACTCTTTAGAAAGCTTTCAACTTTAATTAAATGGATACATCCTTGAAAATCATGAACTGATTTTGCAACTAAAAATCAAGAAAATGATGAAATGGATGAAAGAAATGACAAAGAGAGAAAAATAGAGAAAGAAAATGATGAAGAAGAATGGGAAAAAATGTGAAAAGAAAAAATAAAGGAGAAATAAACGCGTGCATATCACACACAAAATAAAAATTGGTTCTCTCTTAAAAGGGTGGCGTTTATTATAATTTTTACAAAGATATGACAAAGAGAGAAAAACAGAGAAAGAAAATGATGAAGAAGAATGGGAAAAAATGTGAAAAGAAAAATAAACGCGTGTATATCACACGCAACACAAAAACTGGTTCTCTCTTAAAAGGGTGGCATTTATTATAACTTTTACAAAAATAAGGGAGTCATAGGACACCCGTATTTTTAAGGGCTGCAACCGGCACTTTGGTACAACCCCAATGGGGTAATTATGTATGATCCCTAGTTTTTGCATAAGAAGTCAGAATGCTTCCATGCCTCAGTGACCACAAATCGCTCATTTTTAGGAGTTTCTTCTCCTAGAACTGGAACGTCTTCGCTAATAAAGCGTTGTAAACTAAGTGTGGTCAGTTAGAAGAACATTTTCTGCTACCAATGCTTAAATTCCACATCGGAAAACTTTCTGGGTTTTTGTGCCGGTGCCATCACTGGTACAAGAGTTGTGCGACTTGAAGATACAGTTGCCATTGCAGCAGTAGTCTCAACAGAACCATTCTGTTGTTCCGCACTTGTTGTCATTTTTCTGTAAAAGAAATTGATAAACAGAATTAGTATCTCGGTGAAATTTTTATATCTTCAAACCGAATACAAGCAACCAAGTTTATATCTCGGATTGAGTAGAAAGTCACAAAAACTTTAATCTCAAACTGAAGTAGAAAATCCGAAGATTTTAATCTCCAAAACGGGAGTAGAAAATCAATATGATTTTAGTCTCCCAAAGTAGAATGTAAGATGAATACAAAAATAAATAATAAATTCCTTAAGCTTGTTATCACTCTGTATTCAAAATCAGTAAATCAATTAACGTTAGTTTAAGGAAAATAAAGCAGAAAAAATTCTAAGCCCACAAGTTTCTTGTGTTTCCTTAAGGAATTTTAATCCCCTCACAATGCCCAAGGTTGCGGGTTAATTCCTCCTAGGATAGAACGAAATAACTATTTTGTGATAGCGACACTTTAAATCACAGAATTTCGGCGAACTCAAATGCCAGAGCAAATCACACAAAATGCTTACGTTTTGCTTTTGAAAAACCAATGCAGTATGCAGAAAATTGAGGGAGAGATATCAGATTTTTCAGTGGTGGAAAATGAGGCTAAGCCTTTCTATTTGTAGACAATGAAAGGGTGAGATGAAGAGGTGTAATCCAAGAGGTGCAATCCAAGAGATGACTTTTCCATTTTCCATCCACACTCAAGAAGTGCCTCTTCCATTTCCCATTCACACCCCCTTAATAAAAACGCAACAACTGTTTCATAATGGTCACAAAGAACTCTATCTGATTGAAAAAGTTTCAGCATTGTCATGTCTTAAGTTTTTAGATTCTGAAAATCACCCACTAAGCAATATACAGTATACACTCAAGAGTTGTTCTCCCCATTCATCCCCTGCCAAAAAATTCTAAAGAAGAAGATTTACTTTTATGGGAAATGCGATATAACTTAGGCCTTATTAGATTTTCTTCTTAGTAATTTGGTATCCATGCTTTCAGAGGCTAGTATATGCATTGTAGTCATCCGTATCAAGCACTTGTCTCATTTTTTATTTTTTATTTTAAAAGTCAACAACTAATAAATGGTGTTAATCTTATGTCATATGAGACAAGCATCATTTACTACTATACCTTTCAATTTTTGTATCGCAACTATCTTAAAGCCTTGGTTAAATGAATCTGCACTAGAAATCAAATTTTAGTTAAATTGATAATTAGACAGGTCAACATCTATATGATGACACATAAGCTCTCCCAAGAAGATGGTGGTTAACTATTAATGCCAAAAACAAAATGTGATTCAGCTGAAGAATTTCATGATTAGTCTATTCAAAGTTACTGATGGTAAAGTTCATTAAACGCTACGCAAAGGTGCAAAGCAACTAAAAACCTAAAAACAATTAGTAAAAAAGTTGGCCTCTGCTGCGCTGTTGCTTTTGGATGAAGGGCACAAGATTAGGCTCAAGAATCAGAAGCTAGGGCAGCGATGTGAAGACTTGTGAGTGCATTAAGTAAATTAAACATATACTAGCTAGTCTTAATTGTGCAGGATCGAGTCTGAGCCTTGGAAGCCATCCATTTAAGCCTTCTCAGTCCTTTTTCATTGTTTTTTAATCGGACTTTTTAAATCCATATGATATAATATGACTTTAAAGTTTCCTAGCCTGAGTTTGTGTGAAGCATGAAAATATGAACAGGCTCAGTCTTTTGCTACTCGTGTGACCCCGCCTCATGACTTTGAGAAGGGCCTAAAGTCCTAATTGAAAAGCTAGTCAAAATACAATGTAAATCTCAGCCAAGTAAAAGAAAATTAGAGAAAAACTAAAGGGAGAAAAAGAATCCTAGCTTAAGTTAATGGTTCCATCATACATAAAAGACAAAAATAGTATCATCTCACATTCTATATGGCATTTTTAATGTTTAAATATGCGGTAAAGACCAGGTTGACCACTACAAAACAGGAGGAAGACGTGAGAACTGAACGAAAGAGATAGTGGAATTTGTTTAAATATATTATCTAATCTCATGAAAGTTACATTAAAAACATGGAAAAAACAAGCTTAATTTTTGCTGGGTACCAAACGACCACTTTATTCTATCTTACTCTTTTAAGGTTGGGTGAAATTGCACTATTTAAACCACTTAATTATTATCCTAACACTCATAAATTAAAGCTCCATATTTCTCTTTACTCCACCATTCAATAAACCATGTCCTCTTTTCCAGTCCGAGTCATGGCCCCAAACTTTGATGAGAGTCGATGGGTAATTCAAATCCGTCGAACACTTGATGAAGAACTTGAAGAAAACATTGAAGTCCCAGTTAGCATTTTCAACGTCCCCAAGTCCCTAATGGTTAGCGACCCGGAGTCTTACGTGCCCCAAGAAGCGGCATTAGGTCCTTACCATAATTGGCGTCCAGAACTCTACGAGATGGAGAGGTACTATCGAATTATATGATCATGAGTGGTGTTGAGAGTCAAATTTAGCATATCTCCATGCTCTTATATCATATTAAATTGTATGACTTTCTCATTTAAAAGCTTAAATTCCTATAGAATGCACATTTTTATTTACTTGGTTATGTTATCGACAGGTATAAAGTTGCTGCTGCTAAGAGAACTCAGAAAAAACTTCAAAATCTCAAATTCCAAAGTCTTGTTGAACAGTTGATAAAATTGGAGTCAAGAATTCGTGCATGTTACCATAAGTTCTTGAATTTCAATGGGGAAACTTTGGCCTGGATGATGGCTGTGGACGCCTCTTTTTTGCTCGAGTTTCTTCACATCTACGCCGCTAAAGAAGGTAAGGTTCTAACTACAGTTTCTTCCTCGAGGATGTCACACTTAGTTGATGCTGCTGGGAGAAAATCAGCACATAATGCCATACTTAGAGATTTAGCAATGCTTGAAAATCAAATACCATTATTCGTGTTGAGGAAAATTTTGGAACTCCAATTCTCATCTTTAGAATTAGCAGACGACATGCTGGTATCCATGCTAATGGGACTTTGTAAGGAGCTTTCTCCTTTCAAAATGGTGGAAATTTTCCCAGAGGTTAAAGTCACGGAATCTGCTCATTTGCTAGACTTTTTGTACCAAATGATCGTGCCTGAATTGAAATTAGGAACTTCTGAAATAACAGAAGATCACGATCAGGAACAATGTGATGTGAATCAAGGAGGAACGAATTCCTTTGGAAAATCAAGTCAGGTTAAACAATTTCTAAATGAAGTTTGGAAGATACTTGTTAAATTAAACAAAGGCCCGGTACGTCTTCTTAAAAGAATAGTATTTTCGAAACCTATGAAAGTCATGTTCAAGCTGCCCTGGACACTTCTCTCTAATATTCCTGGGCTAAAAATCCTAATTTTGCCCATGAAATATCTATGCTTCTCACAAGAGAAAGCACAAGAAAATCCTGAAAATGAAAATTCTAATAACCCACCTCTAGTGGAAGAAATAGCCATCTCCTCAGTTAGTGAACTTTCTAAAGCAGGGGTAAGTTTTGTCGCCACCAATGGAGGAATCACAAGCATAAGTTACGACAGTAAAAAGATGGCATTACATTTACCTAGTGTCAATCTAGATGTAAACACGGAAGTTATTTTAAGAAATTTAGTAGCATACGAAGCGTGTAATGCATCAGGACCATTGGTTTTTACTCGTTACACTGAATTAATGAATGGGATAATTGATACGGCAGAAGATGTAGCATTACTTAGAGAAAGAGGGATTATATTGAACCGTTTGAAGAGTGATGATGAAGTCGCGAATTTGTGGAATTCGATGAGTAAATCAGTGAAGTTAACCAAGGTGCCATTTTTGGATAAAGTGATTGAAGATGTTAACAAGTTTTACAATGGAAGATGGAAGGTGAAGATTGGGAAATGCATGAAGTACTATGTGTTTGAATCATGGAAGTTTCTCACATTCTTGGCTGCGATTATGCTGTTGATGTTGATGAGTTTGCAAGCATTTTGTTCAGTCTATAGTTGTGCTCGTGTATTCAAGATTGAGAGCTTTGGCCAGTGAATTTGTTTAAATTTATAATGTAAGAAGTGTTTCTTGTTCAACTTTGCTTGTTCTTTTGGTGTGTCTTTTTTGTTTTTCTCGGATGTGACCTTCATTTCTTTAGGACTAGCAAAACCACACAAGGACATATTCAAAAGAAAAAATATATACTTGAAAGATTACTATTGGATGAAGAAATGCTGAATTGAAGAATGGAATTGTTGAATTGGTTGTTTAGTATTATTTCCTGAAACATGATGATAGTTGATACCTTTTGACAACTCGGGAGCATTAACCAAAGAGTTCAGCAATGAGAATTATAGACAAATAGAAAAATGTTTTATTGAAACCTCATGATGTTGAGCCGTAGTGCACTAGAAGTAAATCATACAGTATACTTTTGTCGGTAAAATAGTCTCAAAGCTGACATATAATTTGGTGAAATTCAAGTCAAGAATTGCAAAGGAAATTCTACATAATTTCATTTGACTTCCTACAAGTAATCATCTTCTAAGAGAATTCTTTTATATTATCATCTAACACTAGAGAGATTTAAAAATCCTAAACTGTAGTAAAGTTGCAATTGCAACTAACCAACTGGTATAAAATATACATAAACAAAAGGAATATTAGCAGAGAAAGTCAATAGATTACCAGGCTGAAACTAACAATAGCAAACTTTGCCTTCAGATCTAATCGTGCCATCAAACATCTCCCATTCATCATTTTAGTAGAGCAGAGGAATTCAACATGATTTCCGATAGCCATGCCACATCAAGCGACGCCTCGTACGTCGATGATCGTGGCATAATCAGAGTCACCTTCATCCACGGCCGGAGCATTGAGAAAGACCTAAAATCACGCCTGTCATTATCCAGCGAAATCTCTATTAAAATTGAAGTCCCTTCATCAGAATCTGCTCAACACATCTCCAGCAATGAAGATCTCTTAACTGAATTATTACTGCACTTGCCCCCACAATCACTACTTCGTTTCCAGACAGTCTCGAAACACTGGCTCTCCATTATTAACAGTCCCCAATTTCGTCGCCTTCACACCCGTAGGAATGCTAGGTCCTCTGCCTCCATTATTGGTTTGTTCTTGTGCCGAAACTCCGCTTACAATTTTCTTTCTTTGCATGAGGAAGATTTCTCCACAATGAGTATGATGAATGAAAGATTCTCCAGTATACGTGATGGTAAAATATTTTATGGTATGAATTCTTGCAACGGACTATTTTGCCTTGATTTTAAATTGAGTGATGGGAAGATGGAGTTTTACATTTACAATCTCACCACTGGTAAATATAGGTTTATTCCACTATCAGAAACAATCAACGAACCCCACTTAGTAAGAACTATGAATTTAGCTTTTGATCCTGAAAAATTAGATGATTACGATGTAGTCTGTCTTTAGTTGTCTGTGTCTGAAAATCAACTTCGGTTCTCAGTATATTCATCAGGTGCTGCAAATTGGAGGCATTTTAATGAATATTACGACTGTAATGAATACGGAGGCGCGGATTTATGTTTCTATTATGGTGTTTTTTGGAATGGAGCTTTTCATTAAGTTAGTCAAACAGGCTCCTTTTTGTGCTTTGAAGTTGGAAATTGTAGCTTCAGACAAATGCCTAATACTCCAATTCCTGAAGAACAGTGGCACAGAAATATTGAATACTTTGGGGAATATGAAGGGCACTTGCATCTGATTCATCATAATGATAATCAAAGTACATAATTTGATATTTTGGAGCTGGAAGTTAATTACTCTGGGTGGTTTGTTAAGTACAGTACCATGTTAACTTGGATTTTTTCCCTAATGTGTACCCTGCTATGGTGAATCAAGAAACGAATCCACCAGAAGAATATGCCTATACGAACGTGTTTTTGACGATTGTTTTCTTGATGATGAGAAAGATAAGGCAAGGCTATTGTTATCAATTCCCGGTAAAATCATTTCGTACAACATGAACGATGGGATGATCGAAGAGCTAGCGGATGTGAAGCCCGCTAGTTCCAGTCTTTTCATTGATGGGGCTCGCTACGACGGCTTTGAAGCTTCCAATCCAAGGGACATGTTTGAGTTTCTCTCCTGTTCATCTTTTTTATGCTCCTTAGTTAAATCTCCATGTATTTGTAAATAAATCTCTAGATTTTGTTTGCTTGCTTAATCTTTGTAATCAGGTCTAACTTTCCTTACAGTTCTGCAATTGAACGATCAATTAAACCTCATAGTACTCGCAATCTAACAATTCATGAGCAACTTCTTGCAAAGAGAGAATATATAAAATCACGGATGTTAAAACACTAAATGTTAAACGATAAAAATATCCTCAAAATATTGACAGACTTACATACACTTTACAATTGAATTATTTCTTCAAAAAAAAAAAAAAAAATTAGAATATGGAACAAAACTGTAACATCTTGGTTGTTCCACAAGATTATCCATGGGAATATCTGTTTTGGCTCCGTTGTCACATCTAACAGCTCATACCTAGGAGTTATATCAGAACTATGAATCAAACAACATAGGTAAACGTATAAGTGTATTTTGGGCTTCCACATAAACAGTTTAGGTTCATAGCACCAATTTACTCGGTCCTTTTTAACTTTCATAAACAACTGACTACTAGAAAGAAAGTTGAATTCTTACCTGGTTTTTTGCAAGGTCTGTTGGTCCTACTTCAATCCTAAGAGGAACCCCCTTCATTTCCCAAAGAGAATATTTCCAGCCAGGTGAATAGTTGTCTCTGAAGTCTGCCTCAGCACGAATACCTGATTCATTCAACTTTTTAACCGTAGCAGCACAAGCATCAAAGATCCCTTGAGTATTTGCATCCTTGTTTTTGAGAAGGTTTAAAAAAAAATTTTGAGGAGTATTTGCATCCTTGTATGGTACAGGAATAACAAATTACTTGAGTTGATGCTACTTTAGGAGGTAAGACCTGGCTTTTGTCATCTCCCTGAACCATGATCATAACACCAAAGGCCTGAACAGGAGAAGACCATAAGTTTATAGCAAAACTTGAACAGAGAAGTAGGAAGCTTAGCAGCAAGTCTTTTCAGAGCCAGATCAAGGCACCTTAGTGCCAGGCAACTAATTCTCACAGAAGCTTTTCCACTAATTTGCTCAGATTTATTCACCAATAATACAAGATAAGAAGATATTACTATTAGAAGAAACCGACAGCAAATGGAGAAGGATAAGCCAAAGAGAAACATAAAAGTAGTCTCCACTGATGTTTAAGTAGCAGGCAAAGAAATACAGGTCTCAACATACGGACAATAGTGTATGAACGTAGAAGGCAGCTGTCTGCAAGTGTTAGAACAGAATTTCTGAAACTAGTCTTATGGCTGACCTGACCTGACCCAAAATTTAACACCAGTTCCAAGGTAGCAAAAAGTAGATGAGAGTAGCTTATTTGCAAGTTGTGATACTAAGTACTAACCCCTATTACTGTAAAGTAATACTTCATATCCGTTCTAAGAATGTCCCATAGTTCAACCAGAGTTCTTATATACAGATTGACCACTCCCTTTCTGTCACGATCCCAAATCAATAAGGGTCACGGCTATTGTAAAACTAGGCTACCCAACTCTAATAGTGACATATAAAACTTTCCTTTTAAAATTATAAGTCGGAATATTTCATTTAAGAACTCTGTTTAAAAAATTAGATAACAGCAAAAATATCACAAAAACCAAGACTAACCACAGTCCAACACCAGGAGACAACTGTCGTGAGCATCTAAAGGGATTAACACAACATCTAATAACATGCCTTTGCTAATACAGTCCAGGAAATACTAGGGATCTATGACTAAGAGAGGAAAGAAGGACAGTTGTGGACGCCAAGCAGCTACCTCCATCCTCGATCAACTCCGAGCAAAGGAGAACTCAGCTATCGCTTAGATCTGGCACCTGGATCTGCACACAAAGGTGCAGGGAGTAACGTGAGTACGCCAACTCAGTAAGTAACCAAAGTAACTAAAAACTTGAGTGCAATGACGAGCATTTGAAAGTGATAATTTCATAAAAATAAGTACCAGTGAAGGTAAATAGATCAAGTCAAGAGTCCACATTTACCAAAGATTTTCACAAAACTCCAGTTTTTTCCTTTTAAACTTGTATAAAACATTAGTCAACATTTATCAAAGAGGTTCAGTGCAAAGAAAAGTGAAAATCAGTAGTTTCATAAAAATTATCAGCCACTCGGGCACAATGTCACTCACAAATAAAGCTTCTCGAGCAAGCCTCTTAGTCACTAGTGACTCTATTCTCATAAGTCAATGTTCACACTCAGCACTCTCACTCATCAAGTTCCATATAACAACTGCTGCGACGTGCAGCCCGATCCATATAATAACTCGCTGCGGCGTGCAACCCGATCCATAATAGTAACCCGTTGCGGCGTGCAGCCCGATCCATAATAGTCGACTGCACTCACTGGGGGTGTACAGACTCCTGGAGGGGCTCCTACAACCCAAGGCTATATTGCTGCGGATCATACCTCTACATCCTCAATAACCACATCCCAAGAGCTCAAATCATAAAATAAAGAAGATTCACACGAGGGGTTATCCTGCCATTAACAATTACCATCACAACATCATGATAAAAGCCTGGCACACACCGTAAAAATCAGAACACACGAATCTGGCATTAAGGATCATACCTCTACATAACTCCGCTACAATGCGTAATCCCATCCAAATGCTGGTCCACATGAAATACTTTAAGCCACCTTGCTCAAAATCAATAACCATGCACAATTCGACATCAAGTACTCAAAGTGCATTGCCATAACTACGGGGAAAATCGGACCATACCATGCCACACAAACCCGAAAGAACATAACCAATACGTCTCAATCTCGCAACACCCAATTACTTACCTTATTCAAATCTAGCTATAAAGCCCAATTAGAACCGCACCATATGTGCCTATATCCAACAATCACCACTCCTCGCAATCCCGAAGGGTATCTCATAGATCACCCCAGAATACGAATGAACTCAATGACGGACAATGGATCCCTCAACAATAGCAATTTGGAGTCAACAATTCCGACTCAGTGTAGAACACACACCCATACTGGCCTACCAATAACTCTAAATAAACTCTGGTCATCCACAACAGGTAGATAACTTTCTAAAAGTTCATAATGACTGAATCATGTCATATACTAACACCTGACTAGCTTTGCTCGCATCCTTATAGTCCACAACCACAAAATAATTTGTTTATGAAAACTCCCAGTCTCGAAATCCATGAAGCGCACCAACTACCATATATGATCCCAACTCCACCACTCGAATATATAACATGTCTCTAATACTCAATCATTCCACGAGGGATACCCCCATACTTCCTCTGTGACACCAAGCAACCTTGAATATCCGCAGTCGATCCAACAAGAGAGTGTCGCAATACCGGTGAAGCACCCTCAACTCCACACATTGACTTCTCTGAAATATATACCTTCATCAGCCACCCAATTGGTGATATCATCTACCTAGTCATCTGAAACTGCCAATGCTGCCTGAGAATTTGACCTTCCTTCCGGAACTGCACCGGGATCTCATATATGTAAATCTCAACTCTACACCACATACCGTATACGCTACGCCATCCTACGATAAGTACAAGGACTTCATGATCCTTTTCGAGCCACAACAACTACGCACCCAACTAGCCCAGACTTTACATTTGATCCATCCAGAAGCAAAATCACTATACGTCACATGCTCCTCACGCCGACCGAAAATACACATCTCTAACCATGGTAGGAACCATCAGGAACTATCTGAATCCCATTTGTACCACACCAGACCGTCAAGACTGAATCCTTCTAACTCAACCAAGCTACGTAGGTCACCAAGACCCAAGAACATTGCTAAGAAACATCTGTGACAACTCATTACCTCATAAACACCCAAAGAACTAGTTATATCCCTTATCATGTCGATCCGACCTACTACCAAGCTGTCCTATTTATCCAGGTTCGTTCTGACCTACCTTCGAATTGATACTTCTTCTTTCCATAATACCGTAATTCTCAAGCCAGACTCACCACACGGAACCCGAGCATAAAAATATACCATCTAACGCTCATAAGCCGCTGAATACTCCCTCAAATATCCCCAAATGCACCATATTAGAAATACTTACCCGGAAGAGACTTCCTGCGAATTTAAAGTCATTATCTTCACTTTACTGATACTGATGGATAGAATCCATGATAATGTAAATACACCACAAGCCTTGACACCTCCACGTAAATCTCAGTTCTAGCCTGATTCACACCTTGAAGATCCTCAATCACTACATATAACCTTGAATCCGTCATAACCATTCTCGAACATCATTTACTCTACGCAATTTCAATTACACTGCCCAAGCAGACAGAACGACCTGACCCCGTTTGCAAACTACGTACTAGGAAAGTGATCCACACATTTGAAGCAACAAGCAACTCATACACTGCACACACTACACTTTTTACATTTACAACTCAATCATTCAATAAAGTCCACTTACTCGTAGAGTACATTACAACCTGTATCGAAGAATTTCTATTACTCGAGTCATTCCCAGACTCCACCCTCTGCAGGTCATAAATGATTCACCAATATACCTCAAACTGAAACCAATACAACACATAATCGTGCAATCAACTTATCATTAGGGGACTCCTCCACTTGGCTCAAAGCCAAAGATCAAGACAAACAATAACTCACGATGCCCATACGCTATCACTGCCACCATACTGTGGTGAGATTCAACTAAATCCTTCATAAGCTCATATGACCCAAACCATCTAACCCTCAAATCGTATGCAAATCTCGCATCCACCATTATAATGGTCATGCCAATTCCCACAAGCGATCTAAACTCAAATTACGGCATACATCATTTACTGGTAGAAAAGAACTTACCACAAATCAACATAAGGGTCACACACCTTAGGACAACCCGCAGGAGATACCCCGGCCTACTTAACCTCAAAATGATATCTCTCTATACACTTCCAAAAATCATAGCTATCACGCAATCACTATACCTTCCTGCATTAAAACACAACCAATGCCTATCTCGAGGCATCAAGTTACGCAGTATAAGAACCTGAAGCTGATGGCGGAACTAACACCGGAGCTGTGGTCAAGGAAATCTTGAGCTTCTGGAAGATCTACTCACACTCGTTCGAGCACCTGAATACCCTCACTGGACACCACGTGCCCCAAGAATGCTACTGAATTGAGCCAAAAATTCACACTTGGAGAACTTCGCACAAAGCTTCTACTCCCTAAATCCTTATAATACCATCCTCAAATGCTGAGTATGCTACCCCTGGCGGCGTGAGTACTCCAGGATGCCATCAATGAACACAATAACAAAGGAGTTATAACACGACTGAATACACTGTCAATCAAATACATGAACGCTGCTGGGGCATTGGTCAGCCCAAAAGACATCATCAGGAACTCATAACACAACAGAAGGATCCGCTTCACTCCATATTTAAACAACACGGGAGGTCCTCCAATATACTCACAACTCGAGGCAATATGCCAGCTCCAGACAGAAGTCAAATACTCAATGGTTCTTGCTACATCTCCCGCCAATTCATTTTTTCACAATCAAACAACCGGAACACACCTAACCATCAGATCACACTCACCATGTAGTCATCTAGTCACAAAGTCCCATAAATAAGGGGACAAACAGACATATTACTCCTCCCGACTGGCCCATTATCAACATGCTAAAAATCACATCTAATCTATGGAAGTCACAAGCCGTCGAAGCACAGCTGATACCAAGCGCTCACGAGCGCATTCGAATACATGAAAGGAATTCAAGAGTAACGCTTTTGGCTGAATAAAATGGATTCACACGACAAGAATTCAAGAATGTAAGGTTTTTTCTAAGGGTTCTGTAGCCTCTCAAAGATAAGTACAGACGTCTCTGTACCGATCCGCAAGACTCTACTAAACCTGTTCATGACCGTTGAGTCTTATGTAACCTAGTGCTCTGATACCAACTTGTCACGACCCCAAATCAATAAGGGCAGTGATGGCGCCTATCGTGAAACTAGGCCAGCCAACTCTGATAGTGACATATAAAACTTTCCTTTTAAAATCATAAGTCGGGATATTTCATTTAAGAACTCTGTTTAAAAACATAGATAACAACAAAAATATCACAAAAACCAAGACTAACCACAACCCAACACCCGGAGACAACTGTCATGAGCATCTAAAGGGATAAACACAATATCTAATAACAAGCCTCTGCTAATACAGTCCACGAAATACTAGGGATCTATGACTAAGAGAGGAAAGAAGGACAGTTGTGGACGCCGAGCAGCTACCTCTATCCTCGATCAACTCCGAGCATAGGAGAACTCAGCTATCGCTCAGATCTGGCACCTGGATCTGCACACAAAGGTGCAGGGAGTAACGTGAGTACGCCAACTCAGTAAGTAACCAAAGTAACTAAAAACTTGAGTGTAGTGACGAGCATTTGAAAGTGATAATTTCATAAAAATAAGTACCAGTGAAGGTAAATAGATCAAGTCAAGAGTCCACATTTACCAAAGATTTTCACAAAACTCCAGTTTTTTCCTTTTAAACTTGTATAAAACATTAGTCAACATTTATCAAAGAGGTTCAGTGCAAAGAAAAGTGAAAATCAGTAGTTTCATAAAAATTATCAGCCACTCGGGCACAATGTCACTCACAAATAAAGCTTCTCGAGCAAGCCTCTTAGTCACTAGTGACTCTATTCTCATAAGTCAATGTTCACACTCAGCACTCTCACTCATCAAGTTCCATATAACAACTGCTGCGACGTGCAGCCCGATCCATATAATAACTCGCTGCGGCGTGCAACCCGATCCATAATAGTAACCCGTTGCGGCGTGCAACCCGATCCATAATAGTCGACTGCACTCACTGGGGGTGTACAGACTCCTGGAGGGGCTCCTACAGCCAAGGCTATATTGCTGCGGCGTGCAGCCCGATCCAATATATATATATATATATATATATATATTGCTGCGGCGCGCAGCCCGATCCATATAACATATTGCGGCGGCGTGCAACCCGATCCATATAATATCTGCTGCGGCGTGCAGCCCGATCCATAACTATCCTCACAACCCGGCTCTCGGCCTCACTCAATCATCCTCTCAAGCTACTCGGGCAACTCATCTCAACATCATGGGACTCAACCCAAAATACCTCACACTATTCTAAAACAGTGTGATAACAGTGAAATATCAACAAGTAATAAACATGACTGAGTTCATAAATTTTCTATCAAAAATAGTGTGAAAATTTTGTCAAAATACCCGTGAGGGTCTAAACATATCGGCACAAGGCCCCAAACATGGATTACAGCCCATAAATAAGTATAAGTGTCTAAAATATAGGATATCTCATGATTTCAAATCAATTATACGGCTTAATAGTCGCTACGGGACGGACCAAGTCTCAATCCCTATCAGTGCACGCCCACACGCTCGTCACCTAGCATGTGCGTCACTGCATTTACCTAAACAATACAAAATACCGGGGTTTTATACCTTCAGGTCTAGAGTTACAATCGTTACTTACCTCAAAACAGCCCAAAAACTACTCCGCGATGCTCTTGCCCCTCGAATCGGCTCCCAAATGCTCCGAGGTTATCAAAATCATGTTAATAACATCAAAATATGCTAGGGAGACGAACCTCAATCGAAAACTATCAAAATTAGGCACAAAGCCCGAAATTGGCCAAACCCGACCCCCGGGCCCACGTCTCAAAATTCGATAAAATTTACACCACAAGAATCTCATCCACCCACGAGTCTATACATATCAAGAACACCAAAATCGGACTCTAAATGACCCCTCAAATTTCCATTTTAAAGTCTCTAATCCCAAGCTCTAGTTACCCATTTTTAGCACTGATTTTTCCCATTTTCACCACTAATTAGACCTTTAATCACACATAAACGAGTTTAGAGTCCAAAAACATTACCTCAATGAAGAACTATCGATTTTCCTCTTCAAAAAACCCTTCAAAAGCTTCAAACCCGTATGAAAATGGTGAAAAGAAGACCAAAATTCGCTAAGGACCCTTTTTATATTTTCTGCCCAGGGATTTCTGCACCTGCGGCCAAAATCTCGCACCTGCGAAAAATCACTTAAAGTCCAAATTCCGCACCTGCGACTCCATTTTCGCACCTGCGACTCCGCAGGTGCGGTCCCACGTCCGCATCTGCCGTCCCTCACTAAGCTGCCCAAATTCCGCATCTGCAAATTCCTTTCTTCCGCTTCTGCGGGCCCGCACCTGCGGTTCCCCATCCGCAGGTGCGGTCACACCAGTAAAATGGCACCAGCAGCAGCTTTGCTGCAAATTTACAAGTCCAAACCTCCGTTAACCATCCGAAATCAATCCCGAGCCCCTCGGGGCCCCAACTAAAAATACCAACAAGTCTTAAATGATCATACGGACTTAGTCGCACCCTCGAAACACCCAAAATAACATCAGAACACTAAATTCACCTCGAATTCAAGCCTATTCAATTTGAAATATCTAAACTTCGCCAAAGATGCCAAAACCATCCAAAACACGGCCGATTGACCTGAAATTTTGCACGCATATCCAAACAGACATTGAACCTGCTCCAACTTCCGGAATTCCATTCCGACCCCGATAGCCTATTTTTCACTACCGACCGGAAATCGCCAAAACTAACTTTCGCCAATTCAAGCCTAATTCTACACCGGACCTCAAAACCACATTCCGAACACACTCCTAAGTCACAAATCACCTAACGAAACTATCCGAGCCTAAAATCCTCATTCTGAGGTCGTTTACCAAATAGTCAACTTTCGGTTGACTTTTCTAACCATAAGGCCAACTTAAGAGACTAAGTGTCTCATTTCTTACCACGACCACTTTGAACCCGAAGCGGCCGACCGACCCAACACATCATAATTAGGTTAATTAACACATGATAAGGTTGAAACATAGGAAACAGGGCAATTCTCACGGAACGACCGACCGAGTCGTTACACTTTCCTTTATGCAATCATACAAATAATTTCACTTTCTAAGAAAGCTGCAATCTGATACATTCTTCATTTTAATATAATTTTCACCAATTTAACCCTAATAAAAGAGCAAAATCTGATTTATCCACATTCTCCATTTGAAACTGAATACACATTTTCAAGTTTTTTCTTATTTGCACCAAGTTCAAATAAGACAAAACATAGATGTAGGATTATTTCAAACTATCTTTGTCTGAAGCTGCAGAAATTGAAGCGGGAAGACCATATGACTCATATATTATTTACCAATCCTTCCAACGGCCTAAGCTATTAACACATTGTATGAGGTAAGTAAATGCCAAAGCTCATAAACAGCCCAATTACAGATCAATCAATGAGAAAAAGAAGAAGCAAAATGCCATGTTCCTTAAGTTCGTTGCTTTGGCGTCAGTATCATCTTCATCAGGCACCGAGATCATCTCATGTCAAGACAGGTTAGCAGGTCAGTCCTTGTAATTTGGAGTAAATGCTAAGTTGTTTGTCCTAGAAGCGCCTTCTAGTTCTGTCTTGATCTAAAAATCAACTATAATTCTCCCCACAAAACCAACAACAAATAAGAAAAAAAATTCTTTTAGATGGTCAATATTAACACTGGAAAGACTAACTTGACATCATAAAGCAAATATAACACACACAAAGACTGGATTGGAAGACTCACTGTAAAACGATCTTACAGAGTTACTATATTGCTATCTGCATCAAATGCAATCAAATTAGGCACTATACTAAGGTATTTAGATGCAGCTCAATAAGAGGTTCAGTTTTTGTCTTCAAAGAACTTTAGTTTCTGATATGCATTGTTTAATTTTTGTTTTAAAAGAACTTAGTTGCTGATATGCATACTCCAAGAATATCTGAATACCTCGGTATCTGCCTCATCCTTCGTTGCAAAAGCAGTGTGTCCTTCTTGCCAAAGAAACTCACTACTCCTGAATAAGGAACCTAAGCAAATCATTACCACACACATCCTGAAGGCCTCAAAAGAATTTGGGATTAAAATGGAGTTTTTGTCATCTAAGCTGCAAACATTTGCTGCACTTGAATGCCCACAAAGGCAAAAGGATGTAAGACAAAAATAAACTCAAAAGGGCAACTGATGAAGGGGGTAGGGTTGCTAAACTCCCATCGTACAACATTGCACCACTGGTTGAGTCCCAAGTGCAAGTCACGATGTCTCCTTATCCACTTAGAGAAGTAAGGATACATCACTGTTTCACTAGTTGGTCGAATTGCAATCAGACTCACCAGACTTCGTAACCCAAGCAACCTGAAGAATGATATAAACCCATTATGGGCATAATAATAATAAGTCTATAACACAATTCAGTCCCCATATTTTGTCACATAACCACTCTGAAGAATGATCACAGCCCATGGTTAGCATAGATATCAAAATTGAAAGGAACAATACATTGCACAAGTGATGATACCAACTTAACACCATGATGTGATATACTTGATACCACAATGAAGTTATTACTATTACCACAAAACTAAAGATTACTCAAAAAATTTCCTCCCTTCTCAGAATCCTACGCAGCCCAACTTTCTAAAATTATAAGGATGAAATTTAAAAAAAGAAAGGTGAACCCCGTCACTATTAAGCGCTATAATCAGCAATAGGTGGCATGAGTGCCAAGTCTCCCCTCAGGAGCAAATCCCTCTATGTAGTCCTTTTCCTTTTGTAGAACAGCAGGGGACACAATCAAAGAAAATAAAGTTCTTTATCTTCATTTTCTTAATTTCAGCAGGAGAAAAAGAAAATCATTTCATGGTCAAGCTTACTTGCAATATCTCCCAGATAGACATTGCCCATGGGGCGTAGAATATAACAGCCAGATATGTCGTAGTACTTGATCATTTCACCATTAAAGACAACCTATGTTCATATGTTTAAGTTAAAATTTTCATATATGATGTGAAGGAACTCATATATATAAAAAAGAATACATAAAGCATCTATATAGAGAGCAGAAATTTAAACAAAATGTATCAGAGAAACAGATGAAAGCAGCTGTTGAAGAAGCATGCATGGGTTAAGCTCATGTGACGGGTTTGAACTCGGGTGCGGGCAAAAGCCTGGTATTTAAGTGGAGTATGGTAGAGGGGGAGCTCATTATCCACTGAGTATGTAACAGACAAACCAAATAGCTAGAGTAAAAAGTTTTTTTTAAAGAGATATGACGAAGCATGAATACTTACTGTTTGAATCTTTTGGCCATGTTAGCAAGCTTCCAAATTAAGGATATACCCTACCAATAGCCAAGATAGCTGCTTCATAAATGAAAATTTAATGATCAACCCGTGAAATGACAATTATCAGCTAAATTTTTTTTTTTTCTTATTTATTTGATCAGCACCCAAAGAATCAAAACTTATATCCCAATGCTCCCCAACATTTGCCCTCCAAACTACTTTACTTCTTCTTTTCTAAGTACTTCATTACACCAACATTTATATATAAGGTGGCACACACAAAAAAAGAAATACACAAATCTGCTAGCCGCAACAATAGAAACAGCTAATGCAGGAGATACAACTAATAAAATCGCGGTCTACTACGTAAGGAGACTAGATTAGAACCTGAATATCTTTTATCCTGATATTAGTATGAACAGCAACATAAATGGTGCATCTGACAAATGTGAGCGTACAGAGTAAGCATTACATAAACAAAACAGACTAAATTACAATATTCAACAAAATGATCTTCCACTAACACTTGCCAAAATTCTACATCAATGATAAAAATCTAATAGAAATCAAAACATTATTCTCAAACGTGTAGTCCCCGTAGCAAGGTGCAAGAAAATGGTGGTTCGGCAATCAACCAGCCAAGTCCAGAAAGTTGATGAAGAAAACTCCGCTGGAACATCTTCCTTTATAAACCCCTGCAGGCAGAGTAGTCACGGCCGTCAATTTACAAATGAAAGTAGTTTCGAATGGTCATATACAAGAAATTTGTAATGTGAGAAAAGTGATTTTATTCTAATCAGAAGGAACGCTGCCTAAAAAAATGAAAATACAAAGAGTCATGCAAAGCAATATTAGCTGAGAGTCTTAACGAAAAATGCTTCAAAACCCATGAAATGTGAACAGAAACAAATGCATATCTCGAGCAATAATCCTGTTATATTGTTTTTCCTCTGGCAAAAGAATTGTGAGTCAAAAAATGACTTTCACGGCTCAAAATATAATATTACAATTAAATGTAAGTAGATTTCATCTGCAAATGACAAACATCTCAAGTGCAGTTCGCTTAGGCAGCTGTGGATGGAGTTGGCAACAGACGTGAAGCTCCATACATGGCACACATCACAGAACTTGAAAAGTGTAGAAAATGAACAAAGGAATTGAGAAATTTTCTGTATATTGATGATTATTGCTGTGTACCGTGCATGTGTTTATATACAAGCAAAAAAGAATCTAAGAAATAACCACCTATACTTATGTCACTATTCTATTTGTCTATCTATAACTAACTTAGGTATTTAAATACAAAAAATAACAAATAATGTAACAACTGTACAATTTGTTTTTTCTAGAATCTTCACTCTTCAAATACTGAACATGCCCCAATTTCTGCAGAGATAGAAGGCCCAATTATAAGGTCCCATAGGAAATTAATTTATTGGGCCGACCTATTAACCAAAAACGCACCAGGTCTGTTTGCCTTCTATTATTAAACAAAAGAGTTTGGTTCTTCAGACCAAACTCAACCTTAACTTTAGCCATTGTTAGGGTTGCTCTGCAATTGTCGATATTTACTAGAATCACCTATATTCAGTCCAACACCCTTCCTCAAGTTGGCGGGGGACGAAAGAACACCCAACTTTCCCCGTAAATTATGATGATGAGGTGAGAGATTTGGTGAAGAGATCTGCTGGTTGAGAAGAAGATCGAAGGAAAAAGAGAGAAATTAATCCGGCGAGAAATTGTTGCCGCACAAAATGGCAGTCAAGCTCCACGTGTTTCGTCCGTTCGTGAAACACTGGGTTTTTGGCTATATGGATAGCGGCTTGACTGTCGGAATGAAGAGGTAGAGGGAGTGAGATTGGAATAGAGAGATCTTCAAACAGACGGACTAACCAAGTAAGCTCGGCAACAACCCGTCTCATCGATCTATATTCAGCCTCGGCAGAATTGAGGGAAATCGAAGTCTGCTTCTTTGATTTTCAAGAAATTGGAGAAGAACCAAGTGAGATATAATACCCACTGACTGAACAACGAGAGTCAATGCAGGAATCCCAGTCGGAATCACAAAAGGCCAATAGTTCAAAGGAGGAAGAAGCACTCATAAATAACCCTAGTCCAGGATCTTTCACCAAATAACGAAGAACACGAAGAGCTGCATCAAGATGGGCTTTCTAGGATCCTGCATATACTGACTCAGGTGATGTACTGTAAAAGAAAGGTCTGGCCGGGTATTTGTTAGATAGTTGAGTTTGCCAAGAAGATGTCTGTAAAGAGTCGGATCGGAAAGGGGCTCGCCAGTCTTTGCAAGTAGATTAACATTTGGATTCAGTGGAGAGGCAAAAGGAGTGAGGTGCAGTGAGTCAAATTCACTCAAGAGATCCAAGGTGAATTTTCGTTGGGAAAGAATCAGCCCCTGTGGTTCACGAACAACTTCCATCCCTAAGAAGAAATGTAAGTATCCAAGATCCTTTATTTTAAACTCTTGATTCATAAGATCTTTCAATGTCTTCAATTCAACAACATCATTTCCTGTTAAAATTATGTCGTCTACATAGACTGCCACAATAGAGATAGAGGAGTCTGATTTCTTAAAAAATAGAGAATAATCGTTTAAAGAGTGAGAGAATCCTTTGAAGTTGAGAGCAGTAGTGAGCTTAGCATACCATTGTCGAGATGCTTGACGAAGTCCATAAAGAGACTTCTTCAGCAGACAAACCTGTGTAGGTGACGAAGTTGTGTTTAACCTTATACACCCATTTACTAGGTAATTCTTTCTTCCCTAGAGGTAAATCAACCACCTCCTAAGTCTTATTGAGCTCAAGTGCCTCAATTTCCTTATCCATGGCTTCTTTCCATCCTAGATGATGAGCTGCCTGAACATAACTGCTAGGTTCACAAATATTAGAAAAGGAGTTGAGCATATACTGATTAGAGGTAGACAGACCACTGAAAGAAAAAGAAGCAGGGGTAATTGGAGTAAGGAAACAGGTAGAACTTATATCAGTGAGTTGTAGAGCATTACAAATGTAGTCCTTTATGTAGGAAGGTGTTTTATGAGTTCTAATTGACCTCCTAAGTATGTTGTCTACCATAGGTTCTGTTGTTGGTGAGGAGAATGTAGGTAGAGAGGTGTTTGGTTGGGAAAGAGTGTTGGAAAATCTGTTAGAAGATCCTGCAGATTGAATATAGGAGGAAATTCTGGAAGGGGTAGGAGTCTTTGGTTCAGGTGTTTGGGGTGAAGTAGAGGTGCTCCTTAGGCTGGATGTGGATACAGAGGTGTTATCTGGTGAAACAGATTCTCTAACTGGTGGTTCTGGGACAGGTATGTGCTCCTTAGGCTGGGTAGAAAAGGGCAGAAATGAAGTTTTAGAAATAGGAGAATTGATAGAGGCAAAAGGAAAAAACTCTTCATGAAACACAACATCCCTTGAAACAAAAGTTTTGAGAGTCTTAAGATCCAGAACTTTATATACCTTTTTCCCATGTGGATAACCAAGAAATACACCAGGAACTGCTCTAGATTCAAATTTGGCTCTGTGAGTTGAGAGAGTAGACACAAAACATAAACATCCAAAACATTTAAGATAAGAGTAATTTGGTTTGGAGTTGAACAAAATCTCATAAATGGGTCTTTAAGTTCAAAACTTTAGAAGGAAATCTGTTGATTAAATGAGTAGCTGTTAATAAACAATCCCCCCAATATGAGATAGGCAAGTGAGATTGAAATAATAAGTCTCTTGATGTTTTCAATAGATGCTTGTGCTTTCTTTCGACAATTCCATTTTGTTGTGGAGTAGAAACACAAGTGGTTTGATGTATGATTCCTTCAGCAAGTAAGTAATCAGACTGTAATTTCCCACTCCCAAGCTCAAAAGCATTGTATGATCTAATTATTTTTACTTTGGTGTGAAACTGTCTCTCTACCATAGCTAGAAAAGATTTCAAAACAGTGAAGGCATTAGATTTGTTGCTTAGCAAATAAGTTCATGTACCTCTACTAAAATCATCAACAATGGTAAGAAAGTATTTGAAACCATCATAGGTCAAATGTTTATAGGGACCCCAAGTATCCACATGAATTAATTCAAACACACGTTTAGTGGAGATGGAACTTGAAGGGAAAGGGAGCTTAGACTGCCTTGCCATAGGACAAATAACACAAGGAGTAGAAAACTTAGAACATGAATGAACATTTGAACATGAAATATTCTTCATATGACTTAAAGGAATATGGCCTAATCTATAATGCCATAACTTTTTTTTTTACATTTGGATCAGAAAAAGTAAAACAGTAATTGGAAATAGCACTAGGCTTTGATTTGTTGTTAGAAACTAAACTACTAGTAGACTTGGAAAAATTCTAGGAAACTTCTGCAAATTGCCTTGAGTGAAGGAAGTAGAGGCCTCTATTCTCCTTACCAATCTCCAGAGGGCTCTTCACTGAAGGGCCCTGCAGCAGAAAACAAGAAAAAGGAGTGGAAAGAATGTATTTCTGAAGCTGTCTGCAAAGTTTATGTACAAACAGAAGATTAAACCTGAAAGAAGGTATATATAATACATTCTGCAATATTAAATTAGGTAAAAGAGTGACTGAACCAAAATGAGTAACCCTAACTCTATAATAATTAGGAAGATTAACCATTAAAGGTTTGGGCAAGATTTTGAAATCTGAAAAGAAACTTTTATTGAAGGTCATATGCTCAGTAGCTCCACTGTCTATTATCCATGACTCATTATCTACATTTATGAAACATGCATATGAGTTGAAAAATTTAGAGATACCAGCACAGTTCACACTAGGAGAAGCTTCAGATGTCCCTGCAACTTGCTGATTCAGATTCACTTGCTGCAGTAATTGAAGCAGTTGTGTGACATTTTCTTGAGTAAGTGCTTTTGAAACACTTTCTGCTCCTTTTTCACCTTCTTCTGCCATAGTGAAGGCATTGTTTGCCTGTGGAATTCTCTGATTTCTCCCCTGTTTAGTGATTTTAAAATCTGCTGGAAAACCGTGAATTCTGTAGCATTTTTCAATGTTATGCCCATGTTTCTTACAATAGGCACAAATACTGGTGTTTTTCCTTGCATCAAAAACTTCCTTTTGTGTTTTATAATCATTGAATTTCCTTCCCCTTGTTCCCTGGTTAGCAGCAACAAAGGAAGTTGTTTCTCCTGGATAAGCAGACATAGGGTGTATCTCTCTTTGTTTTTCATCCTGAATAACAAGAGAGTAAGCATGTCCAATAGAGGGTAAAGGAGATGACAGTAAGATGTTGCTCCTAACCCCAAAGAAGATCTCATTTAGGCCCATTAAAAATTTTAACAATCTCTCATCTTGATGAGCTTTCACACTCTTAGCCTTAGCACCACAATCACAGTCACAAATGCAAGCAGAGAAAGTGTTTAGAGCATCTAGCTCATCCCATAAACTTTTTATTTTAATGAAGTAACTTGATACACTGGAATTACCTTGTGTTATAGCACTCAGTTCTTTTTGTAATTGAAACAGCTTAGCACCGTTTGTCTGACCAAATCTGTCTTCTAGGTCACTCCACAGGTCCTTTGTACTTTGGGAATATAGGACACTTTCAGCTATTTCCTTGGAAAGGGAGTTGAGCAACCAAGAGAGAACCATATCAATGCACCTAACCCATGCTCTTTGAATCCAGAATCTGCCTCTGGAAGGGTTAAAGATCCATCAAGAAAGCCTAGCTTGTTCTTTGCTGAGAGAGCAATTACCACTGCCCTTCTCCATCCTCCATAGGCTCTTCCATCAAAGACTGAGGAAACGAGATTCATCCCTGGATAATCAGAGGGATGAAGATAGTAAGGGTGTGCTGAATCTACTATTCCATCCCCAACAGGTGCTGTAACTAAGGGTGGCTAACGGGCCGGGGCCAAACGGGCCAAGTGGGCCGGGCTAAATGGGTCCGGGCTATGCGGGCCTGGGTTATGTGGTCCCGGGCTAAATGGTCCCGGGCCAAACGGGCTATATGTGTGGAACCGGCCCCCTACGGGCCTAAGCCCACATGGGCCCGGGCTAAGAGGGCTAGGCCCGCGGGCCAAACGGGCCTAAACGGGTCCGGACTATTTTGTTTTAAATTTTTTTTATGTAAGGCAATTTCTTGTAAATCTTGTATAAGTGTATTATATAAGTGTTATTCTAGAGTTACAAAATTTTTGTTATGTAATTATATTATATTATCTAAGACAATTTATTGTAAATTATATTATATAACTATTAGATATGTATTGTAATTCAAGTGTAAACACAAATATTCAAGGAAATGCCTTATAAATTTTACTAATAACGACATTTAAAAAAATGACAACATCTTTCTTAGTCTTCCTCCCCCCAATGGAATGAGCACAACTAAGGTACTAATACCACCATTAAAAGGGAAAAAACTAATCCAGATGTGCCAAAATATAAGTTACATATTAATCTACATAGTATCCCTAGCAAATTTCATAAATCCTTCATGGTTGGGAGAAACTTCTGTTGGAGGTGGCAGAAAAGAAGCTTGTTCACNCTCCCTCATAGATGCTCTATGATCACCGATTTGAAGTCTCGCTTGACTGAAAGCGCTCTCCGATGCCACTGTTGAAGCTTGAATACTTAAAATATCTCGAGCCATCCTTGAAAGAACCGAAAAGTATTTTTCTTTGTCCTTCCACCATTCCAAAACATTGAAGATGCCGTCTGGATTCTCTGATTCAAGTCCCTGCGGCAAATAAACTTGAAGCTCATTTAGTTGTG
>MDKI01155852.1:0-39881 GCA_005239505.1 Nicotiana paniculata | reverse complement strand
TTCTACTATTTCTGAAAAACCCTAGTTTCACTAGTCTTTGAATATGTTCAGATCTTCGTAGATATGAGATGATTCGAGTATTATTGGGTGTTTTCTTTTAAAGATATTTTGTTCTAGTTAATTGCTTTGATTTTATTCACTCTATCTGAAATTAGGGTTCGTCCCAGACTTTCTTCAATGGTTTTATTAACTTCTCAGTGATTAAATTAAATGTTCTTCATTATCTTGATTGATTCTCTTGTATATTCTTCAACCCTAGATGTTTCTATTTGTCATATTGATTTCTTCAATTTTGTTTCATTATTATGTTGATTTCTGTGAACCAGTCTTATTAACTAATTCTATTCAGAGATTCGAATGTTTTTCCCCATTAAAACCAGTATTCTTTGGAATTTTTTACTAAGTCGATTTTTATTTAGGGTTTTGAATAATTCTTTCCTATAAATCAGTATTCTTTGATATTTTCTTTAATGATTTGAATGATTGTCCTGTTAAAATTAGTATTTGCTGAGATTTTCATTTGTTCCCTTATTTGTGACCTTAATTGATTATACGTGACTTAATTAATTATCGGTATGGTTTGGGATTTTACCGACTCCTTATATGGTATGATTTCTTACCTTAATTGAGTCTCAGTTCTGACCGTTAACTGACTCTCCCCAATTAAAGGGGTCCTCTCCGGATTTCTCAATTGGAATTGATTCCCAAATTGGTTTATTGCTCTTAATTGATTGAACTGTGATTCTGTTTACCTTATTTGTTTTTCTCCCTAAGTTCTATATATACACTTTCATTCTGCTTCTTAAGGAAACGACCAATAGTTCAAACACACACACATAAACTTTCTCTCATATCTCGTTCTGCTACTTGTATTGATTGCTTGTTTAGCTGGCTAAAAGACAAGGCTAGGTTGTCAAATCCTGGCTTCTTCTAATGCCATTCATTCTACGAGGAAGTTTAAATCTATATGATTTTCTGGGCTCTATTCATGTTAATATCCATGTCTTTTCTACATTAGACTAACCACTTATGTACCTAATGTTATATTCTTCCTTATTGACTATTTCATCAGTATGTTTAAGTTCACCCTTTTTTGTTTATTACTTTAATCAGCATGTTTACTTTAGTTTATGTACTCCCATCTTTCCTGTTTACCTCCTTCAACCAGCATGCTAACTTTTCTGTCTCAGACTCCTATCTAATTGAATTCAATTGGCATGACTAATTCTGTGTAGTTAGACTCATGTCTTCAGCATGACCATTATTACACTTAGTTTTTGTGTTTTATTGTATATTTTTGTTAGTTAACATGACTAATTTAGCATTAAGCCTGGCTGTTAGACCAATGATGTTACTGCCTAGACTCTAGGTCAGTATGTTATTATGAATTTGGTTGTTGTAGAAACCCTTGCCTATTCCATATATCTGTTACTCAGTATGCTCTCACTCTTATTCTATTTTTGTGTGTTTATGATTCCTATGTCCCCGACCCCTATTCTTTTTTTGTAACTGTTTGTACACCTAGAACTAGTTGACAAACTGAAGTTGAATCTCGGCAATGTGATGCTTTTGTGACCATGTTGTTGTTTGATGAACCTTCTTTTCCTTCAAAAGGTTTTTCAACATGTCTTTTTTTACTCTTAATATGTTTTCCTCAAATGTGACATTTCCTAAAGTATTTTTTACTCCTAAATGTTTTACTCCTCTACTGATGTCCAAAAGTTATTCCAACTATGTCAAGCACTCTCACTCCTGCTCTTAGATTACTTAAGTTCTGCCCCTCTAGTGTGTGTACTACCTAGGAATCCATGAGATTCCTCCGAACTCTGGAAGACTGGGGCTGGCCTTTTCTACACTGCACATAATCACTTCCCTATTCAAAGGATTTTGGTGTAGGAATTGCACGGGATCCCTGAGGTCCTTAGGGAACTTTGACACACCAGGACACCATATTGGCTATGAGACTTTGGCTTCCTGGACTGTTTTGAAGGCTTGATATTTCCAGGTACACTTTGGGCCTATCTCAGGCTCCCTGTAGCATAACTTATATTTATTATGTAATTTATTTATTTATGGTTTGTGATAATACCTTTGTAAACATATATTGAGGAAATTAGTAAAGGGGAGGGATTCATATATGGATTTTGTAGGGAGATCGGGTAGAAATCATGCTTTATGTTTATATTATGTTTGCTTGCATTAGAAATTCTGCCTTTAGGTCTATGTTGTGTTCACTTGCATCATGCTTTAGGCTCATATTATGTTATTCTCATTACCAATCATGATTTTGGTTTATATTATGTTTACCATGCTTTTAGATCACTTGGCATACTAGGCAATGTTATAAGCTCATTACTTTATTTGTTACAGATTTCCGCTTCTGCATAATCATGATCACCTAAAAATCATGTTATTAAGTTACCATTGCAATCCTGCTTAATAAAAATGTCCATCCTTGGTGTGCATTAGAAATCCTTATTTAGGACTATGTTTGTATTTTCTTTACATCATGTCTACATCGCCTAAGTCAATAATCGTCCTGTCTATACGAATGTTTAAAAGCAATTTCAGCACCTAGACAAACATGTTTATAAGATGTATTAAAAATCAAACCTTTTGTTTTCCTTTAGTCAATTTCCTCAATTATGTTTGCATTTTGAGAACATGTTATAGGGTATCCCTGAACCACGCCTAGGCAAGATTATAGGTAATTAAGGCCTTACAAAAATTTGCAAAATAATGTTTTGTTTAATTGTGGCTGTCCAAAATTCAACATGTTCTAAAATCAGCAGGGATACTGATTAGGTATTTATTGCTTCGCCTTAACATAATGTTGCACATTCTCTGTTTTTCATGCTCACTTAGATATAATTTTCGAGGACCTTTTTTGAAACATCTGAAATCTTGATGTTTGAGACGTGCTAATGGCCTGTTTATTTGTGGAGGTAAACATGGGCCCTTAGTTGTTGTCTTACTTAAAAGTCCTGTTTGTTCTTTGTTGTCGCTTAGATTTCCCTTTATAAACACTTTAGGAGAGTCTATAACTGCCTAAAAATAGAGGTCCTAAACATCTTTGGGACCATAAGGAAAGGACAGGTAATGCACGCTTAGAGTTCGTTTAATTCAAATCGCTTATACAACCGCTGAGGGAAAGGTAAACGGGTAGTAAAAGGATATGATGACCTGTGCGCTAATGTCACGTGTAACCCCTCTAGTTGAGGAAGGATTACCGGGATTTTACGGATGTGATACTATAGGCTACTAACTTAGGACTCCCTATCTTATTTACATATGTGTGCTAAGACTACTTACCTTTTAAAATCCTTTTATCTTACTTACATATGTGTGCTTAGACTGCTTATCTGTTAAATGACTAATTTACTATGTTTGGCTGAGACCCACCATTGTGGACCTCGAGGGGTACCTAACTTCTTCCCCTCAAGGTAATTACAAGATCTTACCCAATCTCTGGTAAAGTAGACTGATTTCATGAATTACTTGAATTAGGTGCCCTAACGCACTATAAATCCGTTAGGTGGCGATTCTTCACTTTCCATACACCTCTCGCAAAAGGAAGGGAGTTGTACCAAATGAAAGTCGAATCCCGATTTCGCGAGGAAAAAAGGGGGCGTGACAAACACGACATAACAAAAGATCCTTACTCCGACCTTATTTCTTAAATCTTAAAACTCAATATCCAACTTCTAGAATTCATTACAAGACCTGAATCTCGCATCTACACACTGTATAAGTCTGAACAAGCTGTATCAAGTCATAACCATAACCCAAGATGTAATCACATGATATACCACGTAACCTGCATACGTGTAGCAATAAATTTCTAATCACAATAGCTGCTAAAAAACCCGTACCGGTAATAAACCTCATATCGAATAAACCTCGTTCAAACCCTTCGTACATCGCCGATGATGAAAGAAAAATGCAGGAACTCATAACCACTCATCAAATCAACATGTCATGGTGCTCTCTCTCATCCAACAAGAACCTTAGCCAAATTCTAAGCCGACTTCCGATATTATTCTTCCAAACATACCGTAATCAAATCTGATAGCACCCATTCTAGGTCCAATGACCCCATCTCATCAAACGCAACTATCCTTTTGACATGCCACGCCAATAAAACATAAATCAACAAACCGTGAAATCTGTGCACCAATAAGCAACAATTCAAATGTACTCAAACATTGAAAATCACTCAAATGAGAGAACCATCCCACAAAACACAGTGTTATGAACCCACCACACATAGTAGAACCAAGACACACGAATATATCATAAAGGATCATATCCTAACATAACCCAACTGCAATGCGTGACCCCATCCAAATGCTGGTCCACATGTAAAACCACAAGCCAAAATGCTCAAAATCAACAATCACACTCAATTCGACATCAAGTACACGAAGTGCATAACCATAGCCATGGAGAAGCTAATAAAACAATATACCACATCCCTGAAACACCGTAATTTTACAACCCATATTCACGTACGTTGGTTTATGCTATAATTTAGTTGAAGAAAATTTGAGAAGAGATTATCTTTGAGATGATAAGAAGTTAATCCTATTGGTCTTACATGATACGAGAGTGTATAAAGGTGATTAGAAGTATGAGAAGTTAAACGAATCAACGATGTTGTAACCCGTATTTTTGGGTAAATATAGGGGTGCTTAATATTATGAAGAGGTCTTGTTTTAAGTTGTTTGAATCATATAATATCCGTATCATATGTCTTGAAGTCAAACGAGTTATGAAACAAAAGTTGTCGCAACTTATGTTCATAATTTTACTTAAACTTTAGGTAAAATGTTACTATGATTTTCTCCCAATTTACTTTGAATTACGGGGTGATATACCCTCCAAATTGAAGATCTATGAGTCTAGTTTGCATTTAAGTACACCATTTTTCAATAATATATCTGAGTAGAGAGATATAAGCATTGCTGCGAGACTGCACGGGCTGCTAGGTGACAAGTAGGTGTGTCACCTACTTCGTTAAATGAGAGCCCAAAAAGAGGCATTTTTGGGTCGGACAAAGAGCCCATTTAAAGGCTTATCTCCTGAAATATAACACTCATTATGTATCATAAATAACCAGACCTAAACCCCTGCAACCTTCCCCCCAACAATTATCCACAAACCCTAATTGATTTTCTCTCTTTCAAGTTATAATTGGCAGTAAAACCTAGAGTTTGAAGAACCAAGATAAGGGTTGAGTTATCCAACAAGCAAGGTAAGTTTACTTATCTCTGTAATCCATTTTTCTACTTTAAATTCATGGTAATTCATTCTATACTTTTAAGAACTCACGGGACGGTGATCGGAAGCTGTGAGTTCGAGTTATTCACTTGTTAGCGGACTATTTCATGGACTATTTTGTGTTATTGTTGGGATGCGTGTTTTACTACTTTTTTGTGGAGTTTTGGAAGAGGAAGGGTGTGGATAAACACCATATATATGTAGGGTGGTTGTTTGGTCGTTCGTCGTAACAGTTCTGGGTCATTTGACACTACTACGGTGGTCGTCTTATGTATGAAGTGATTAGGTTGTGTGGACTATTTTTAGAGGCTCAATATGATTATTATTGTAACGACCTGGCCGTTCCGAGAGTTTAGCCCCGTTTCCCCCGTTTCTTCTTCATTATATGTTGTTCAACTTCATTATATTGTGTTAGATTGGTTGGCTCGAGTTCAGAGCAATTTTTTGGAAGAAATGAGACACTTAGTCTCTTATCTCGGTTCAATAGCGGAAAAAGTCAACCGGAAGTTGACTTATTGGTAAACAACCCCGGATTGCGTATTTTATGGTTCGGATAGCTTCGTTAGGTGATTTGGGACTTAGGAGTGTGTTCGGAATAAAGTTTTGATGCCCGGTGTAGAATTAGGCTTGAATTGGCGAAAGTTAGTTTTTGGCGATTTCCGGCCGGAATGGGAAAATAGGCTATCAAGTTCGAAATGGAATTCCGATAGTTCGAGCAGGTTCGTGATGTCATTTTGTATATGTGTGAAAATTTTCAGGTCAATTGGATGTGTTTTGGTTGGTTTCGGCATCATTGGCGAAATTTAGACGTTTCAAAGTTCATAGGCTTGAATTTGATGTGATTTTAGTGTTTTTGCGTTGTTTTTGGTGTTTTGAAGGCTCGACTAAGTTTGAATGAGGTTAAGGGATGTTTTGGTATGTTTGGTTGACGCCCCGAGGGGCTCGGGATTGATTTCGGATGGTTAACGGAGGTTTGGACTTAGGGACTTGCAGCAAAATTGCTGTTGGTGTCTTTTTGCTGGTATGGCCGCACCTGCGGAAGGGGAGACGCAGGTGTGATGGCTGCAGGTGCGAGGATCATGTGCAGGTGCGGAGTTTGGCAGCTTGTGAAGGGATCACATGTGTTTATGGGTGGCCGCACCTGCGGAAGCGCAGGTGCGAAGAGGTAGTCGCAGGTGCAGAATGTCACTTGAGTCAAGTGCGCAAAAGTGCACCTAGGACCACAGGTGCGGGTCCGCAGGTGCGCATAGGTGGCCGCAGGTGCGAGACCACTGGCCAAAAGAGTATAAATTCATGCCTTCGAGAAGTTTTGGCATTTTCTTCATTTTGCATGTGGATTGAATCATTTTGAGAGCAATTTGGAGAGGGATTTTGAGGGTCTTATATGGAGGTAAGTTTCTCGGCCCAAGAACTTGATTCTAAGTTGTTTTCTAAGTAATTAAACCGGAAATGAGTTGGGTTTAAACCCAAAATTGGGGAAGTTAGGTCATGAAAAGATTGAGACTTTGATTGAGTAATTGTAGGGGCAATTTGGTCCGATCTTGGTGTTCTTGATATGTATAGAAACGTGGGAGGATGAGGATTCAAGTGGTTTTAATTTTATCGAATTCCGAGAAGTGGGCCCGGGGGGCCGGATTTGGCAAATTTCGGGAATTGTGCCTATTTTTGATAGTTTTCGATTGGGGTTTGTCTCCCTAGCATATTTTGGTGTTAATGATCTTATTTGTGATAGGCTCAAAGCATTTTGCAGCTGATTCGAGGGGCAAGAGCATCATAGAGTAGTTTTTGGGCTGTTTTGAGGTAAGTGACGATTGTAACTCTAAACCTGAGGGTATGACACCCCGTTATTTGATATTTTGTTGATAAATAAGGTGACACACATGCTACATGACAAGCAAGGGGGCGTGCACTGATAGGGATTGTGACTTGGTCCATCCCGTAGCGACTATTAAGCCGCGTAATCAATTTGAAACCCTACGGCATCCTGTCTTTCAGAAGATTATACTTGTTATGGGTTGTGAGCCATGTTTGAGGCCTTGTGCCGATCTGTTTAGACCCTCAAAGGTACTTTTACACTATTCTCCCACTATCCTGATAGAACATGTGTGAACTCAGTCATGTTTCCTACTTGTTGTTATTTTCAATGTTATCACACTACTTTGAAACTCTGAGAAGTATGTTGGGCTGAGCCCCGTGAGTTGAGATGAATTGCCCGAGTGGCTAGTATTTCGGTTTGAGTCCCGTGAGTTGAGATGAATTGCCCGAGTGGCTACTAAGGATAGTTATGGATCAGGCTACACTCCGCAACAATATATATGTAATAAGGTCGAGAGCCGAGTATGTGAGGGAAACTATGAGTATATATGTAATGAGGCCGAGAGCTGAGTATGTGAGAACAATTATGAGTATATATGTAATGAGGCCGTGAGACGAGTATGTCAGGACAGTTATGGGTATATATGTAATGAGCCCGAGAGCGAGTATGAGAGGAAAGTTACGGATCAGGCTGCACGCCGCAACAATATATATGTTATATATTATATGTGGATCGGACTGTACATCGCAATAATATATATATATATATATATATATATATATATATGCACGCCGCAACAATATACATTATATATGGATCGGGTTGCATGCTGCATCAATATATATATATATATATATATATATATATTAGATCGGGCTGCACATCGCAGCAATATAGCGCTTGGGCTGAAGGAGCCCCTCTAGGAGTCTGTACACCCCTAGTGAGCGCAGTCCACTATTATATGGATCGTGTTGCACGCCGTAGTGTATGTTATATGGATCGGGCTGCACGCCGCAGTGTATGTTATATGGATCGGGCTGCACGCTACGATAATATATATATATGTATGTATGTATGTATGTATGTATTGGATCAGGCTGTATGCCGCAACAGTTGTTATATGGTACCTGATGAGTGAGAGTGTTTACTATGAGCATTGACTTATGAGAGTAGAGTCACGAGTGGCTGAGAGGCTTCATTGTGAGTGATATTGTGCTCGAGGGGCTTATATTTTATGAAAATACTATTTTTTTCACTCTCCTTTTACACTGAGCCTCTGATGATAAATGTTGGACAAAGGTTTTTATACGAGATTTTTAAATGGAAACTGGAGTTTTATGAAATACTCGAAAATGTAAATTCCTGACTTGATTTACTTTTCACAGTCACTTATTATATGGATTTACATGATTTATAAATGCTCGTCACTACACTCATGTTTTTAGATACTTTGGTTACTTACTGAGTTGGCGTACCTACGTTACTCCCTGCATCTTGTGTGCAGATTCAGGGACCGGGGCAGAGCGATAGTTGAGCTACCCCATTGGGAGCATTGTTCCGAGATTGTGAGGTAGTTGCTTGGCGTATGCAGCCTACTCTTTCTCCTTCCTACTCTTTCATCTTACTTTACATTCCCAGACTAGTGGTAGTAGAGAATTTGTGTTAGACTCTATCCCTTCTTAGATGCTCATGACGGTTGACTCCAGATATTGGGATTGTGTTTAGATATTCTAATCATTTTTATTGTATTTGAAATGCTTAAGAAACATAACTATTATGAAAATTCGGATATTTGATGTATTAAATGGAAAATCATTTCTTTATTTCAGTAAATTGGCTAGCCTAGTATCACGATAGGCGCCATCATACCCAGTTGTGATTTGGGGTCGTGACAAGTTGGTATCAGAGCGCTAGGTTACATAGGACTCAATGGTCATGAGCAGGTTTAGTAGAATCTTGCGGATCGGTACGGAGACGTCTGTACTTATCTTCGAGAGGCTGCAGAATCCTTAGAAAAATACCACATTCTTTAATTATTGTCGTGCGAATCCATTTTATTCAGCCAAGAGCGTAACTCTTGAATTCCTTCCATGTATTTGAATGCGCATGGGAGCGCTTGATATCAGCCATGCATTGATGGCTTGTGACTTCCATGGATGGATGTGATTGTGGCATGTTGGTAATGGGACAGTCTGGAGGACTTGAGGCCGGATTCATTCTATGGCTCGAGTGTTGAGATTTCGTTGTGTGGCACATGTATTTGGGGACTTATATGTCCGTTGTTGTCCTTGTTGACGGGACTTTGTGGATGGATGCCTATGTGGTGAGTGTTATTTGACGGTTAGATGTGTTCAGACTATGATTTGTGACAAAAGGAGTAGCTGGGAATGTGGCAAGAACTAGTGAGCGTTTGATTTCTGTCTCGATTTGGTATATCGCTTTGAGTTGTGAGTGTATTGGAAGACCTCTCATATTGTTTGGTTGTGGAGCGAAGCGGATCTTTCGGTTGAGTTATGTGTTCCTGGTGATGTCTTTTGGGCTAATCACTGCCCCAGTAGAGTTCGTGTATTTGATTAACGGAGTATTCCAGCCGTATTAGCACTCATTTGTTATTCTATTCATTGATGGCATCCTGGCGTATACGTGTAGCTAGGGATAGCATATTCCTATGTTTCATCACATTCTTCCCATTTTCTGGATATGTTCCGTGAGCCTTCAGTTACATCTACGCATGTGTCGACTCCGGTGGGCGATACTATCATTATGCATCGTGTGTATCAGTCCTGTATGATATCTATTGGGGGTCTGGAGACCCGAGTGGACCTACTCTCACTCAGCATGGTCGATTTTGATGTTATATTGGGCATGGATTGGTTATCTCCGTGTCATGGCTTTCTTGATTGTCATGCTAAGACCGTGACCTTAGCTATGCCAGGATTTTCGAGGGTTGAGTGGAAAGGTTCTTCTGAGTATGTTCCTAGAAAGGTTATTTCCTACCTGAAGGCTCGGCGTATGGTTGAGAAGGGGTGTTTATCGTACCTGGCCTTTGTGAAGGATAACAGTGGTGAGACTCCCGCTATTGATTCGGCTCCTATGTTCCATGACTTTGCGGACGTGTTTTCCTGCAGACCTGCCAAGCATGCCACCTGACAAGGACATTAATTTTGGTATTGACCTGGTACCAGGCACTCAGCCTATTTATATTCGACCTTATCATATGGCACTAGCGGAGCTAAAGGAATTAAAGGAGCAGTTTCAAGAACTCCTAGATAAGGGGTTCATTCGGCCTAGTGTGTCATCTTGGGGTGCACCGGTGTTGTTTGTTAAGAAGAAGGATGGTTCTATGCACATGTGTATTGATTATCGGCAGCTGAACAGGGTTACGGTGAACAATCGGTATCCCTTGCCTCGTATACATGACTTGTGTGATCAATTGCAGGGTGCCAGGGTATTTTACAAGATTGACTTGCGTTCCGGCTATCATCAGTTGAAGATTCGACGGCCAGACCTTCCGAAGACTACTTTCAGGACTAGATGTGGTCATTATGAGTTTCTGGTTATACCATTCGGATTGACCAATGTCCCAACAGCCTGTATGCACTTGATGCACCGTTTATTCAAGACTTATCTATATTCTTTTGTTATCGTGCTTACTGACGATATCTTGGTGTATTCCCAATCTCGGGAGGATCATGAGCAACATTTGAGAGTTGTGCTTAGACCTTGAGGGAGAAGAGATTGTATGCAAACCGTTCGAAGTGTTAGTTCTGCCATCAACTTCAGGTTCTTATACCGCATGTTGTGATGCCTTGAGGATAGGCGTTGTTTGTGTTTAGATGCATAAGGGTATAGTGATTGCGTGATAGTTATGATTTTTAAAAGTGTAGAGAAAGATATCAGTTTGAGACTAAGCCGGTAGGGGTATCTCCTGCGGGTTGTTCGGGGGTGTGTGATCCTTATGTTGTTCGGTAGTAAGTTCTCTTCTACCAGTGAATGATATATGTTGTAATCAATTTTTGATCGCTTGTGGAAGTTTTCATGACTATTACAATGGTGAATGCAAGATTTGCAGATGACTTGAGCTGTTAGACGGGTTGTGTTATTATGGGCATTGTGAGTTATTGTTTGTCTTGATCATTGGCTTTGAGCCAAGTGGGGGAGTCGGTTAATGATAAGTTCGTTGCACTATTATGTGCTGTATTGGTTTTAGTTCAAGGTATATTAATGGGTCAGTTATGACGTGCAGAGGTGGAGTTTGGGAATGACTCGAGTGATGGAAATTCTTCGGTATAGGTCGTAATGTACTCTATTGGGTAAATGGGTTCTATTGAATGATTGAGTTTAGGGTTGTGCTATGTATTCGAGCGATGGAATTGAGATTAGATATAGTAATTTGTGCGCTTCATTGATTTCGAGACTGAGAGTTCTCATAAACATGTTATTTTGTGGTAGTGAACTATGAAGATGCAAGCAAAGCTAGTCGGTTGTTAGTATGTACCATGATTCAGTCATTCTGAACTTTTCGGTAAGTTATCTAATTGTTGTAGGTGACCAGAATTGATTCAGGGTTATTGGTAGGCCGTATGAGTGTGTGCTCTACACCGAGTCGGAATTGCTTACTCTGAATTTCTATTGTTTAGGAATGTACCATTTGATTGTTATTGAGTTTATTCATGTTCTGGGGTAATCTATGAGCTACCCTTCGGTGTTGCGAGGCATGGTGAATATTAGTTATATGCACTTACGATGCGAGTTTATTTGGGCTTTATAGAGGGATCTGAGTAATGTATGTAATTGGGTATTGCGAAGTTGAGACGTGTTGGTTATGTCCTTTCTGATTCGTGTGGCATGGTATCGTCCGATTTCTCCGTGGTTATGGCAATGCACTTTGAGTACTTGATGTCGGATTTCTAATGGTTATTGATTTTGAGCGAGGTGGCTTGTAGTATTTCATGTGTACCAGCATCTGGATTAGATCGATCAGTGTAGTGGAGATTATGTAGGGGTATGACTTTTGTTATTGGATTCATGTGTATTGATTTTTGCAATGTGTGCCAGGCTTATAGCATGATGTTGTGATGGTGATTGTTAACGGAGGGATAATCCTCCCATGTGAATCTTCCATATAATTTGATTAATTTGGGATGTTGCTATTGAATGCATGAGTTGCACAGGTTATGGCTTCGAATTTTATCGATGTGTCATGTCATCAGAGTGGTCGTGTTGGATAAGAAGAGGTCATTGGACCTAGAATGAATATTGTCAGAATTGTCTACAGCATAGTTGGAAGGATAAATATCGGAAGTCGGCTTAGAAATCTGCTATAATTCCTGTTCGCGAATAGGGAGCTTCATGTCTGAATGATCGGATGAATGGTTATTAGTTTCTACGCGTTTCTTTCATCATCGACAGTATATGAACGTGTAGAGCGAGGCATTTCTCGATGAGAGGTTATGTACCTGTATTGAGTTATTCTGAGCAGTTGTTGTTGTTAGGAGTTATCGCTATGAGCGTTTGAGTCATGCGATGTATTACAGGATTTAATCTGGGGAGCGTATATGTCTTGATCCAGCAAGTCCAAACCTGTTCAGTTTATAGTTATGGAATTTTGATCTTGTATATTATTTCAGAAGTGGAAATTTGGTTTTAAGGTTTATGGGTCAGGTTGGACTTTGAAATTTCAACAGTGTTGTGCTATTGGACCTATATGGGATAGAGTGACGAGGGATCACCCCCGAGTATCTGCATAGTAGGCTACGCGGCAGTTCGATGATGTTGGAGAACAACTTTTGGTACGTTCGAGGACGAACATATGTTTAAGTGGGGGAGGATGTAGCGACCCGGCGAGTCATTCCGAGAGTTTACCCTCGTTTCCTCCATTTTTGCTTCATTATATGTGGTTCATCTTCATTATGTTGTGTTAGATTGGTTGGCTCGGGTTTGGAATAATTTTTGGAAAGAAATGAGACACTTAGTCTCTTATCTTGGTTCAATAGTGGAAAAAGTCAACCGGAAGTTGACTTGTTGTTAAACGACCTCGGATTGTGGATTTTATGATTCGAATAGCTTCTTTTGGTGATTTGGAACTTAGGAGTGTGTTCAGAATGAAGTTTTGATGTGCGGTGTATAATTAGGCTTGAATTGGCGAAAGTTAGTTTTTGGTGATTTCCGGTCAACAGGGAAAATAGGCTATCAAGGTCCGAATGGAATTCCGACAGTTGGAGCAGGTTTGACATGTCATTTTGGATATGTGTGTAAATTTTCAGGTCAATCGGATGTGTTTTGGTTGGTGTCGGCATCATTGGCGAAATTTTGAAGTTTCAAAGTTCATAGGCTTGAATTTGATGTGATTTTAGTGTTTTTGCGTTGTTTTTGGTGTTTCAAAGGCTCGACTAAGTTGGAATGAGGTTAAGGGATGTGTTGGTATGTTTGGTTAAGGCCCTGGGGGGCTCCAGATTGATTTCGGATGGTTAACGAAATTTTGCACTTAGGGATTTGCAGCAGAATTGTTGCTGGTGTCTTTTTACTGGTGTGGCCGCACCTGCGGAAGGGGAGCCGCAGGTGCGAGGATCAAGCGCAAGTGCGGAGTTTGGAAGCTTGTGAAGGGATCGCAGGTGCGGATGGGTGGCCGCATCTGCGGAAGCGCATGTGCGAAGAGGTAGTCGCAGGTGCGGAAAATGGGGACTTGAGTCAAATGCGCAGAAGCACACCTGGGACCGCAGGTATGCATAAGTGGCCACAGGTGCGAGACCACTGGCCAGAAGAGTATTAATTCATGCCTTCGCGAAATTTTTGCTTTTTCTTCATTTTCCTTGCGGATTTAATCATTTTGAGAGCAATTTGGAGAGGGATTTCGAGGGTCTTCTACGGAGGTAAGTTTCTCGGACCAAGAACTCGATTCTATGTTGTTTTCTAAGTAATTAAACCGGAAATTAGTTGCTTTTGAACCCAAAATTGAGGAAGTTAGATGAAAAGACTGAGACTTTGATTCAGTAATTGGTGAGGCAATTAAGATCCGATTTTGGTGTTCTTGATATGTATAGAATCATGGGAGGATGAGGATTCTCGTGCTTTTAATTTTATCAAATTCCGAGACGTGGACCCGGGGGGCCGGTGTCATGCCCCAAAATCGAGGAACGAGAACGACGCCCAACCGAATGATCCCGGTCAAGCAGACCTGGATTGCCTTTCCTACCCAACGCATCATCCCGTGTTTATAACATACAAATTTGAAAATGAAATAGCAGATAGAATCAAAGTATGAATTTACAACATAAGTCCATTTTCCTCTTTTAAGCTTCAACATTTGATAATCCAAACTAAGCACAATATTTCCAACACGGGACCACGATTACGAATAGTTACAACTACAACCCAAAATATGTATATACAACCCACACAGTATCTACGGAGCCTCTAAGAGTACCACGAGTCTACACAACACTTGTCGGCAACAAGGCCCCGGCTATACCTTAAAAGACACAAAATATATAAAATGAGATTATATAGACTACACACGGCCCCAAGAGGAAATGAGGCTCACCAGAACTGCTAGAGAGATGAAGAGGAGGCACCATTAACAGTGAACCGAGCTACCTGCTATAGAACCACCTACATCCATATAGAAGATATAGCGCCTATAGACATGTAATTTTTGACCCTCCCCGAAATTTTACCCATATTAGCGTTTTAATATTTAGTTTAGGTTTAATATCGCTATTTTAAATAGTTATTACTTTATTTTATCACAAAAACTAAAATTATAAAAAAATAGTTTCATTTTGTAGTCGTACTATTTTACTATGATTTTTATTTTTATATAATCTTTGAAATATACCAAAAAAAATATAGTTTCAACTTTAATTCTTAGTTTTATTTTAAATATAATAATTTTTTAAAATCAATTAAGAATAATTTTTACATATTGATAAATACATTATATCATTGTAGTCTTAGCCCAAATTTAAAAACTAACAAGACATGGACCAAGCGTATGATTCCTAAGTCCATACCCCTTAACCTAGAAGACCCCTAATATAAAAAAGACCTCAAGTCTCTTCTCCTAACACACACAACCTATGAGCAGCACCCCTAATAAGAGAACAATAAACGGCAGCCATTTTTCTTTCACAAGGCCTACCCTTTCTTCAAAAACAGACACACACATACACTCACGAAAAAGGAAAGAACAGAGATCGGCTCTTTGTTTGATAATGGAATTGTGATTGTAAAGGGTGTGTATGTTTAGTAAATGGTTTCATGTGTTTCAGTGCACAAAGACTCTGAATCAACCATGAGAATTCGACTTGTTTTTGGTTCCTCCAAAATTGACAAGCGTGTCACTCCATCTCCTCTCAAAAAAGATGATACCAAAAACTACGATCTTCAACTCAAATCTCAAAGTCCTGTTGTTACTGCTTTTCGTGACTTTACTTCTTTCCATGGCTAATAACCGCTGGCTCAGGCCTGAGTTGTAGGTGTTGCCATCGAAATATACGGACTTCAGTTGGTTCGAGAAACTCTGTCGACCTCCATCAACACAGACGAAATCGCATTTTAGGTCATGTTTGCGTTTTCGGTCCCGATGTTGTTGTTCCATTTCAATGTTCCTATCTCAATGGTTATTGCTATTGTACAAAATTTGGCTTGGATTTCTCTTTATTAATACATTACACATGGTTTTCCATCGGTGAAGGTCCGTTCCCTTTTATTTTGTCACTCCGTTAAGTTGTCATCACTATGTTGCATGTTTTCCATAATCGAATAGTGAGCTGCAACAGAAGACCATGAATCCGTTGTCCTTATTTGTTTGTTCTCATTATCTAGTTTTGTCTTATTTTCTATTTCTCTTAGTTATGTTATTGATTTTTCATATAATCTGTTTGTTTAAGGAGCTCAACGGTGAATCATTTTTTTGGTTTAGTCTTGATTTGCTAAATATCAGCTTAATTTGTATCATGCCATTCTTATGGTGTAGATTAAAGGTCTTATTCAAAGTTTAGGATAATATGACTTGGGTTTGATGAGATAGCTACAGGGAAATGGGTTGGGCCGTAGTGTGGTTTTGAAAATTTGGACTTTCATTTAAAAACTAGGAAGATTTGGACCCTATTACAAGGTATTGGGTTTTAGTTGTTGGGTTGTGGAGTAGCTATAATTGGTCACTTGCTAATAATAGTTAAATCATATATCCACAATTCTCATTCCATAAATCATGACCTTACAACAATCTGAAACATAGGAAATGAACAATTTTGAACTCGTAACTTACTCTAGGTGCAATAAATAAATAAATTATCGTGGCTATGCGTGCCGTTATCGTGGCATGGTCACGATACGTAAATCTCGTTCGGGTATGCATTTCATGTAACCCGACCATAACTTCTTTTAATAATAAAATAACATGTCATAAATCGCGGGTGCATTTCATGTGGCGCAGTTTGCGATGTGTACCAAAACGACAAGTGCATGTCATCGTGATTTGATTTAAGATAAATCCATAAATATTAAAAGCGGCTAAAAAGTAAAAAAGGCTAAAAAGCATAATAGGTTTAAAATATGTAAATCATTAGATAATTAGGCCAAATATTAATAGTTAAGCGACCGTGCTAGAACCACGGAACTCGGGATTGCCTAACACCTTCTCCCGGGTTAACAGAATTTCTTACTCGGATTTCTGGTTCACAGAAAACTTAAAACAGTGTCAAAATTCCTCGATTTGGGATTTTTAATAAATAAATGGTGTCCCGGAACATCGTAAAAAATCTGGGTGGCGACTCTGAAACATAAATAAATCCCAAATCCGAATAATGTCACTTAAAGTGGAAAAACTCCCTTATCCCACCTTACGGGGGAAAAACGGAGGTGTGACAGCGCCCCCGGCAAAAGGGACGTTAGTGCCATTGAATAGTACTAGTATGTATAAACAAACTTTAATCTATGTAAAATCAAGCAATACACATATATGAGGCAGTTAAAGAAACCCAAACAAATATTGCACAGAGATACAGAGAATCACAAATGAGGTTTCCACATTTTCTTATTTCAATTGTTTCCCTTGTTGCGGCGCGCAACCCGCTTCCACCTTACAATCATATTTCACCCTTATTTCTTCTGTTGCAGCGTGCAACCCCATCCCATCTCACAATCACATTACACCCTTATTACTTCTATTGGGGCGTGCAACCCGATCCCACCTTACAATTCTGTTGTGGCGTGCAACCCGATCCCACCTTACAATTCTGTTACGGCGTGCAACCCGATCCAACCTTACAATTCTGTTGCCGCGTGCAACCCGATCCCACCTTACAATCATATTTCATAGCAACAACCACCAACAGTTATAGCACAACGATCTTCATCATGAAGAACATAAGTTCATATCAACCAATAACTATGTGAAATCAAGACACATTGATCCTTACCAATAAGTAATTCATATATGCTGTTTCCACAATCATTTAACTCAATAAAATCATCCCATATTTACTTTCATCGTTTGCTACACAGCCTTTAGCACTTTGATATGTTCAACAATGTAATTAGTAGCAACATCAACCAACAATTCAATCACAAAGATTCTCTTCATCAAGGATATCAATTTGTAACAACCAAGTAACCATATGAAATCAAGGCCACATAAATCTTTATCAAACAGTGATTCATATACAGTATGCCATCAACACATAACTCAATTAGTTTCCCTGTTTCTTTTCCATTATTTACTACACAACATTTGGCACTTAGATACATCCAACACTTTGTTTCATTATCATTTCGTTCATTTTGCAGCACATCCTCTCATACCGTGTATTCAACATTTAGCGAGCTTTGCACATGATAGAATAAGCGCAAAGAATCACCTTTTCGAAAGCTCATATAACATGGCAATCATTTCACATATGCTCAAGCAAGAATTTCATACCTAGGACACCAACAAGATGACTCTACAAGGATTAAAGTTAGTCATACATACCTTGGTTTGGAATTTTTCCTTAATTTCTACCACAATTCAGCGGACCTTCTAGCACCTTCAATCTAGTTCACAATGTGGCATAATTGAACTTAAAATTAGGAATAACGATCATGTCTTGAACTCACTTGAGCATTTTATCAAACACTAGGTGTTTCTTTAGATTAAATGGCCTCTTTTTAGTGAAAGATTACTCTAACCCATTTACTTTTACTAGATTATGACTAGTTAGTTACATGCATGCAAAATCCTTACCCCCATCTTCATGAATTCACCTAACCATGTTTCATTTTTAACAAAAAAATATGGAAATTAAGGTTGATGGGGTAGAAGCTTACCTCTTATGGTGAATAAAATGATGTCCTATTTGATTAGTTCCGAGCTTTAACGATGAAGGAGGATCACTTTGATGAAGTTGTGACTTTCTCTCTCTAGAACTCTCTCTTCCCCCTCTCTATTTTTCTCAAACAATCTTTAAAATGGAAGGGGGTAAGTGTTTTAATGAACTCGGGTTCGCGTGTAAAATTAGAATTTAACAGTCCCGAAGAAGAAATGCGGTCTGGAATGCGATCGTATTCCTGTTATGCGGTCCGCATTCCTGTCGCATAAATGGCCCTCAAATGGGCCAAAAAGAAAAGTGGACTGCCCAGGTATGCGACCACTATGCGGTCCGCATACCTGTTATGTGATCGCATAGTGCGTCGCATAACTCCCTCCGCAAAAGTCAAGGTGCAAGAATGCGACAACTATGCGGCCCGCATTCGTTAAATGCAATCGCATTCTAGGCCGCATAGTTGTCCTCAAAATGGATAGCAAATTGTTCAAGTATGCGACCACTATGCGGACCGCATACCTGATCTGTGATCCCATAGTGGACCGTAGACCTGCACAAATGTGGAAAATTATATCTTTGAAGTCTCGGGGTACTTTTTACTTCACAAGGGTCCGATTTAAGAATTTCTACAGTTATAACAACACCGAGACCTATTTGAGCATTATTTTTAGACTTGAAATTTTTCGGGTCTTTACATTCTCCCCCACTTAAAATCCTTCATTCGAATGAGGATCGGGAATCACTAGAGTAGGAAAAACACAAAATAAGCCAACCCCCAAATTTTTTACTAACTCTGATATTTCCTAAAAATTTCGCCAGAGTTTCCTTTATAATTAGGCCTATCTACCTGTCAGAGAGCCCCCGAAACACATGTTTAACAAATTCCACATATTTTTAGTTACTCTATCAACTTGCACATAATCCAGTCATTTCAACAAGATACATATAATTCAGTTACTTCCATAAGCCTCACATAGCTCGGTTAACCCCACAAACTTGCATATCTATATCATTTAACTATAACATGAATTGCCCATAATTTACCTTACTTCAAGGAATTTCACATTACCCAAATAATTACAACATACACAAATATGGAACAACTTGAAAAGTTACAATAGTAGGGCAATTAGGGGTGTGGAGTGTTTCTTCACAAAATTTGACACAATATATTATTGCTTAGGAATGACAACATTCAAAACCACTACCAGACTTAAAAAAACAGGGATATTTCTCTTTCATTTCATTTTCCTCTTCCCACGTGGCTTCTTCAACTTGTTGACTTCGCCATAACACTTTAACAGAAGCAATCACTTTGTTCCTCAATCTACACACTTGCCTATTAAGAATAGAAACTGGAACCTCTTCATATGAAAATCCTTCATTAATTTCAACCGTCTCAACCGAGACACTGGCAGATGGATCCCCAATCACCTTCTTCAACATGGATACATGAAACACGGGGTGCACTAATGATATCTCAGGGGGCAATTCCAGCCTATAAGCCACATGTCCTATCCTTTGAGCGATCCTATATGTCCCGACATACCTTGGGCTCAATTTCACTTTCTTCCCAAACCGCATTAATCCTTTCATGGGAGACACCTTCAAGAATACCCAATCATCTACTTGAAACTCCAAATCTCTTTGACGAACGTCTGCATAGCATTTCTGACGACTCTAAGAAGTCTTTATCCTCTCCTGAATGACTTTAACTTGTTCCATAGATTGGTGCACAAGATCCGGTCCTAGCAGTTCCGTCTCGCCAACCTCGAACCATCCAATCGGAGACCTACAACTTTGTTCGTACAATGTATCAAATGGGGCCATCTGAATACTAGCATGGAAACTGTTATTATAAGAAAACTCTATAAGCGACAAGTGATCATCCCAGCTACCCTTGAAATCTAATATAGAAGCCCATAACATATCTTCAAGCGTCTGAATAGTCCACTCTGCCTGCCCATCAGTCTGTGGGTGGAATGTTGTGCTGAGATTCACCTGCGTACCCAAACCTTGCTGAAATTTCCTCCAAAAGTTAGTTGTGAACTGGGCCCCTCGATTTGAGATAATTGATATTGGAGTTCCATGGAGCCTGACTAGTTCTTTGATATATAACTGAGCATATTGTTCTGGGGTATCGGTGGACTTGACTGGCAAGAAGTGAGCTGATTTCGTGAGTCGATCTACTATCACCCAAATTGAGTCGAACTTGCGCTGAGTGCGGGGTAACCCTACCAAAATGTCCACATTGATCATCTCCCATCTCCACATTGGTATTTCCATGAGCTGTGCCAACCCAACGGGCCTCTGATGCTCGGCCTTCACTTACTGACAATTCGGACACCTAGCCACAAAGTCCGCCACACCCCTCTTCATACCATTCCACCAATAAATATCCTTGAGATCGTGATACATCTTCGTAGAACCTGGGTGTACTGAATACCTGGAATTGTGAGTGTCTGCCATTACTTTTTACCGAAGATCATCCACATTCGGAACACTTGGCCTCCCTTGGCACTTCAAAACACCGTTATCATTGCCGAGTGAAAATGTTGTAGCCTTGTAATTCAGAATTGCCTCTCTCAATTGTACCAATGCTGGATCTCTGAATTTATTTTCCTTTATTTCCGTTACAAGCAAAGACTCCACTCCTTTACGCACCACGACATCCCCTTCACCTGAGGCCGGAAGAAATACCCTCAGACTGGCCAACTGATAAACCTCCCGAGCCAAAAGCCTCTGACCTTCTTCCAAATGAGCCAAGCTACCTATGGATTTTCGACTAAGAGCGTTGGCTACCACATTCTCCTAGATGGTACAAAATATTCATATCATAATCCTTGAGCAATTCTAACCACCTCCACTGCCTTAAGTTCAACTTCTTTTGTTTGAATAAATATTAAAGACTCTTGTGGTCTGTGAACACGTCCACATGGACCCCATAAAGATAATGTTGCCAGATCTTTAATGCAAACACAACCGCCGCGAGCTCCAAATCATGCGTCAGATAATTCTTCTCGTGATTCTTGAGTTTCTTAGAAGCATACGCTATAACCTTCCCGCATTGACATAACACACACCCCAACCCAACCCTTGGAGCATCACAATAAACCATAAATCCCTCTATATCCTCTGGCAAGGTCAACACCGACGTCGTAGTCAATATCAATTTCAATTCCTGAAAACTCTTTTCAGAAGCATTGGACCACTAGAACTTAACTGCCTTCTGCGGCAGGTAAGTCAATGGGGAGGCAATGGTAGAGAATCCCTCCACAAATCTTCGATAATACCCAGCCAAACCAAAAAAACTGCGAATCTCTGTCGGGGTCGTTGGCCTAGGCCAATCCTTTACTGTTGCAATTTTCTGGGGATCAACCCGAATCCCTTCCTTGGGAACAACATGGCCCCAAAAGGTGACTGATTCTAGAAAAAATTCACATTTTAAAAACATTGCATGAAACTGGTGCTGATGAAGAGTCTGTAGAACTGCCCTAAGGTGAGTAGCATGATCTTCCTGACTTCGCAAATAAACAAGGATATCGCCAATAAAGACAATCACAAGTGAAGAGACGGTTTGAAAACCCGATTCATAAGATCCATAAAAGCTGTTGGGCGTTGGTTAGCCAAAAAGACATTACCAGAAATTCGAAGTGACCATATCGAGTCCTGAAGGTAGTCTTAGGAATATCCTGCTCCCTGATCTTTAACTGGTGATACCCGGACGACAAATCAATCTTTGAGAAGAACTTAGCACCTTGCAACTGGTCAAACAAATCCTCTATCTGAGGTAATGGGTATTTTTTTATGGTGGCCTTGTTGAGCTGCCGACAATCAATACACATATGAAGAGATCCATCTTTCTTGCTGACAAAAAGAACTGGTGCGCCCCAAGGCGACACACTTGGCCGTATGAAACCTTTTTTCTAATAGATCTTTCAATTGCTCTTTTAACTCCCTCAATTCTGCTGGCGCCATTCGGTAAGGTGGAATAGATATTGGCTGCGTATCTGGCAATACATCAATACCGAAATAAATATCTCTATCTGGTGGAATCCCAGGAAGCTCGTCTAGAAATACTTCAAGAAATTCATTCACAACAGGCACAGATTTTGGAGCAGGCACCTCTGAAATGGTGTCCGCAACCCAGACCAAATGGTAGATGCACCCTTTTCTGATCATCTATGAGGATTTAAGGTAGGAAATAAATCTACCTCTTGTAAAAACACTATTCCCCTCCCACTCGATAACTGATTCATTAGGAAACTCGAGCCTCATAATTCTAGTATGGCAGTCGAGTTTAGCAAAGCACGAATAGAGCCAATCCATCCCCATAATTACATCAAAATCTACCATTTCTAACTCAATAAGATCGGCCGTGGTATCTCGACCACGCACCGTGAAAACACAATTCCTATAGACACGCACGACCATAATAGAATCACCAACCGGAGTCGACATAGAGAACGACTCATGAAGTTGTTCGGGTTCTATCCCAAAAGTTGAAGCAATAAATGGAGTAACATATGACAAAGAAGACCTGGGGTCAATAAGAGCATAAACATCATGTTACTGAACAGTCAGAATACCTGTGACAACATTTGGAGAAGCCTCCTCACTCTGGCGACCACTCAAAGCATAGAACCGACTGGGTCCTCCTCTACCCCCGGCTCCACCCTTAGCTACACCGCGCCCTGCTGGAGCTGGACGGCGTGCTGAATGTAGCGGCTGGAGAACTGGATGATTGAGCAGTGCCCCTACCCGTGCCCAGACGGGGTGCACGACAGTCTCGCTGAACATGGCCTCTCACTCCACACCTATAGCATACTGGTATATCAAAGTAACAGGGCTCAGAATGAAACCTCTCACACTTAGGGCATGGGTCCCTCCACTGCTGCTGGAATCTCCCACCTAAACGACCCGACTGATGAAACCTCCTGCTGTCTGAACTTGGTCCAACGCGACCTCTCTACTGATAACTATGCCCTGGTGGCGGCGCACTGGCTGAGGACTGAGCATAGGACTGAGATAGCCCTGATGACCCTCTCCCAAGGACTGAACTCCCAGGGTTGCCCGCTGACCGGGCCCTACTACTTCTCTCCCTCTCCATTCTTATCTTTAATTTCCGAGCCTCTGTAGTCTGGGAAAATCCCACAATATTCCCGTAGTTCATATCTGAATGCAGAGCAGATCTAGCAGCTTCATTAATAACAAAGGGACCAGGGCCCTGAACAAGCCGACTAACTCTTGTCTCCATAGTATACACCATGTGAACAACATAGTTGGACAAGCGCACAAACTCCATATGATACTCCCACACACTCATGTTTCCCTGCTTAAGGGCCTCAAACTCTGTAGCACGGACTGCCATAATCTCGACAGGAAAGAAATGATCCATAAAGGCATCCACAAACTCCTTCCATCTTCCCGGACTGCCATAATCTCGACACGAATATGCCGCTCCCTTCAGACGATAGGAAGCCAACTCAACCCCCTCTGTCTCAGTAGCCCTCATAACTTGGAGGGTCTTGCACATCTCATCAATGAAGTCCTGAGGATTAGCCTCTAGGTCGGTGCCTGTGAACTCTGGAGGGGCTAACCGCAGAAAGTGGTTGACCCTGGAACCTGAAGAATCACCTTGCTCGCTAGAGGATGCAGGAGCAACATGTGATCTTTGGGCCTGGGAGGCCCCTCGCTGAGTCAAAATATGGGGCCGAGGAAGGATAAGGAACATCAGCGGGAGGGACTGTATTACCCTCCACTGGAGAAGGAATAGGAATAGACTGGCCTGAAGTGGAGGAGTCAGGCAAATTCAGGGTCGGGGAATCATTCTCACCCGCACCATCAGATAAACAATTCACTGCCACTCTTGGGGTGGCATTGTCCTCTGGGCCGAGTCAGGCTCTCTTCTTGGGTTCCATTTACTGAAAATTGGAACAATGCACTAGTTAGAGATAGACAATCTCACCTTTCACCACATCGCACAATACATAGTAACAATGAAACGGTATTTTCCTAAATGTCCATGCAACCCACTAATTATAGATTTGGTCAAAAACACACCGATAAGAAGGGCTCTACCAGACTCGGCTCCAAGACATCCTAGGAAACTTTTAAAACCTTAGGCTCTGATACCAAGTTTGTCACGCCCCAAAACCGAGGGACAAGACCGGCGCCCAACCGGATGATCCCGGTCAACCTACATTGCCTTTCCTACCCAACGCATCATCCCGTATTTATAACATACAAATTTGAAAATGAAATAGCAGATGGAATCAAAGTATGAATTTACAACATAAGTCCATTTTCCTCTTTTAAGCTTCAACATTTGATAATCTCAAAATATACAAACTAAGCACAATATTTCCATCACGGGACCACGGTTACGAATAGTTACAACTATAACCCAAAACAAGAATATACAACCCACACACTGTCTACAGAGCCTCTCAGAGTACCAGGAGTCTACACAACACTTGCCAGCAACAAGGCCTCGACTATACCTGAAAAGACACACAATATACAAAATGAGATTAAATAGACTACACACAGCCCCGAGAGGAAATGGGGCTCACTGGAACAGCTAGAGAGATGAAGAGGAGGCACCACTAAGGGTGAACCTGGCTACCTGCTATAGAACCACCTACATCCATATAGAAGATGTAGAGCCCCCGGAAAAAGGGACGTTAGTACCATTGAATAGTACTAGTATGTATAAACAAACTTTACTATATTTAAAATCAAGCAATACACATATATGAAGCAGTTAAAGAAACCCAAACAAATATTGCACGGAGATACAGAGAATCACAAATGAGGTTTCCACAGTTTCTTATTTCAATTATTTCCCCTGTTGCGGCCCGCAACCCGCTCCCACCTTACAATCATATTCCACCCTTATTTTGTCTGTTTCGGTGCGCAAACCGATCACATCTCACAATCACATTACACCCTTATTAATTCTATTGCGGCGTGCAACCTGATCCCGCCTACAATTCTGTTGCGGCATGCAACCCGATCCCTCCATACAATTCTGTTGCGGCGTGCAACCCGATCCCACCTTACAATCACATTTCACAGAAATAACCGCCAATAATTATATCACAAGGGTCTTCATCATGAAGAACATAAGTTCATATCAACCAATAACTATGTGAAATCAAGACACAATGATCCTTACCAATCAATAATTCATATATGGTGTTGCCACAATCATTTAACTCAATAAGATCAGCCCATATTTACTTTCATCGTTTGCTACACATCCTTTACCACTTTGATACGTTCAACAATTTAATTAATAGCAACATCAGCCAACAATTCAATCACAAAGATTCTCATCATCAAGGATATTCATTCGTAAAAACCAAGTAACCATATGAAATCAAGGCCACAGAAATCATTATCAAACAGTGAGTCATATACGGTATGCCATCAACACATAGCTCAATTAGTTTATCCATGTTTCCTTTCCATTATTTACTACACAACATTTGACACTTACATACATTCATCACTTTGTTTAATTATCATTTCTTTCATTTTGCAGCACATCCTCTCATACCGATGTATTCAAAATTTAGCGAGCTTTGCACATGATACAATAAGCATAAAGAATCACCTTTCACAAGCTCGTATAACATGGCAATCAATTCACATATGCTCAAGCAATAATTTCATACTGAGTGCTCGGACACCAACAAGATGACTCTACAAGGATTAAGGTTAGCCATACATACCTTGATTTGTAACTTTTCCTTAATTTATACCACAATACACCGGACCTTCTAGCACCTTAAATCTAGTTCACAATGTGGCTAATTGAACTTAGAATTAGGAATAACGATAATGTCTTGAACTCACTTGAGCATTCTATCAAACACTAGGTGTTTCTTTAGATTAAATGGCCTCTTTTTAGTGAAAGATTACTCTAACCCATTTCCTTTTACTAGATTATGACTAGTTGGTTACATGCATGAAAAATTCCTACGCCTATCTTCATGAATTCACCTAACCATGTTTCATTTTTAACAAAAATCTTGAAATTAAGGTTGATGGGGTAGAAGCTTACTTCTTATGGTGAAGAAAATGGTGTCCTACTTGATTAGTTCCAAGCTTGAATGATGAAGGGGGATCACTTTGATGAAGTTGGGACTTTCTCTCTCTAGAACTCTCTCTTCCCTCTCTCTATTTTTCTCAGAAAATCTTTAAAATGGAAGGGGGTAAGTGTTTTAATGAACTGGGGGTTGGGTATAAAATTAGAATTTAACAATACCGAAGCAGAAATGCGGTCAGGAACGCGATCACATTCCTGCTATGCGGTCTGCATTTTTGCCGCATAAATGGCCCTCAAATGGGCCCAAAGAAAAGTATACTGCCCAGGTATGCGACCACAATGAGGTCTACATACCTGTTATGCGATCGCATAATGCATTGCATAACTCCCTCCGCAAAAGTCAAGCTGCAAGAATGCGACAAATATGCGGCCCGTATTCGTGAAATGCGATTGCATTCTAGGTCGCAAGCTATCCTCAAAATGGACAGCAAACTGTCCAAGTGTGCGACCACTATGCGGTCCGCATACCTGATCTGCGATCCCATAGTGGACCGCAGACCTGCGCAAATCTGGAAAAATATATCTTTTAAGTCCCGAGGTACTTTTTACTTCACAAGGGTCCGTTTTAAGAAGATCTACAGTTATAACAACACGGGGACCTATTTGGGCATTATCTTTAGACTTGAAATTTTTCGGGTCCTTACAACCGGATTTGGCAAATTTCAGAAATTGTGCCTAATTTTGATAGTTTTGGATTGGGGTTCATCTCCCTAGAATATTTGGATGTTATTGATTTGATTTTTGATAGGCTCGGAGCATTTGGGAGCCGATTCGAGGGGCAAGATCATCACAGAGTAGTTTTTGGGCTGTTTTGAGGTAAGTAACGATTGTAACTTTAAACCTGAGGGTATGACACCCCGTTATTTGATATTTTGTTGATAAATAAGGTGACACACATGCTAGGTGACGAGTGTGGGGGCGTGCACCGATAGAGATTGTGACTTGGTCTGTCCCATAGCGACTATTAAGCCGCGTATTCGATTTGAAACCCTACGACATCCTGTATTTCAGAAGTTTATATTTGTTATGGGCTGTGAGCCATGTTTGGGGCCTTGTGCCGACCTGTTTAGACCCTCAGAGGTACTTTTACACTATTCTCCCACTATCCTGATAGAACATCTGTGAACTCAGTCATGTTTCCTACTTGTTTTATTTTCACTATTATCACACTACTTTGGAACTCTGAGAAGTATTTTGGGCTGCGCCCCGTGAGTTGAGATGAATTTCCCGAGTGACTAGTATTTCGGGTTGAGTCCCATGAGTTGAGATGAATTGCCCGAGTGGATAGTGAGGATAGCTATGGATGAGGATGCACGCCGCAACAGTATATATGTAATGAGGTCGAGAGTAGAGTATGTGAGGATAGTTATGAGTATATATTCAATGAGGCTGAGAGCCGAGTATGTGAGGACAGTTATGAGTATATATGTAATGAGGCTGAGAGCCCAGTATGTTAGGACATTTATGGGTATATATGTAATGAGGCCGAGAGCCGAGTATGAAAGGATAGTTATGGATCGGGTTGCACGCTGCAACAATATATATGTTATATATTATATGTGGATCGGGCTGCACACCGCAACAATATATATATTTTATATGTGGATCGGGCTTCACGCCGCAGCAATATACATTATATATGGATCGGGCTGCACGCCGCAGCAACATATATATATATATATATATATATATATATATATATATATATATATATATATATTGGATCGGGTTGCACGTCGCAGCAATATAGCGCTTGGGCTGAAGGATCCCCTTTAGGAGTCTGTACACCCCTAGTGAGCGGAGTCCACTATTATATGAATCGGGCTGCACGCCGCATCATATGTTATATGAATCGGGCTGCACGCCATTACAGTTGTTATATGGTACCTGATGAGTGAGAGTTCTGAGTGTGAGCATTGACTCATGAGAGTAAAGTCAGGAGTGACTGAGAGGCTAGCCCAAGAGGCTTCATTGTGAGTGACACTGTGCCCGAGGGGCTTATATTTTATGAAAATACTATTTTTTTCACTCTCCTTTACACTGAGCCTCTGTTGATAAATGTTGGATAAAGGTTTTTATACGATATTTTTAAATGGAAACTGGAGTTTTATGAAATACTCGAAAATATAAATTCCTGACTTATTTACTTATTTCCACAGTCACTTGTTATATGGATCTACATGATTTATAAAAGCTCGTCACTACACTCATGTTTTTAGATACTTTGGTTGCTTACTGAGTTGGCGTACTCACATTACTCCATGCACCTTGTGTGCAGATTCAGGTACCGGGGCAGAGCGATTGTTGAGCTACCCCATTGGGAGCATTGTTCGGAGATTGTGAGGCAGCTGCTCGGTGTCCGTAGCTTACTCTTTCTCTATCGTCTTACTTTCCATTCCCAGACTTTTGGTAGTAGAGGATTTGTATTAGACTATATCACTTCTTAGATGCTCATGATGGTTGACTCCAGATATTGGGACTATGCTTAGATATTCTAGTCATTTTTATTTTATATGAAATTCTTAAGAAACAGAACTATTGTGAAAATTTAGATATTTGATGTATTAAATGGAAAATCATTTCATTATTTTCAGTAAATTGGCTAGCCTGGTATCACGATAGGCGCCATCACGACCAGTAGTGATTTTGGGTCGTGACAAGGTAATGTTGTTTGGGATGCTTGGTGATTGTTTTGACTTGTGTGAAGTCATATATATAGGGGAGGTGATGTTCGTTTCAGCGTAAAATATGTTATTGTCGATACATAATAGTTACGACGCTTAAACGATAACGACAATGTGGTTTCTCTTATTGTAGATTAAGGAGTCATGACATTTGCATAGATTGAGGTTGGGCAGTATATATACAAGCTATGTGAGGCTATCCATTTCCTTATTTCGCACGACTTTGTACATAATGCAATGAACGAGCTTCCAAAGATTTTCTACTCTTAGAATCTACCAGTACTTACATTGTTTCCCTTCTTATGGAACAATTGATGTTGAGGTTTCTTCTCTTAATCTTATGTTATTAATGTTGTTGGTACTTCCTGATTCTTATAAGATTCTTCATGAAGATTTAGTCCTAATAACGTGTTTAGAGAATATCGACCTTATGTCACTCCGAAAGGTTCAGAATATGATTGCAATGAGTCCTACATGCATTATTTGTATATGTGTCTATTTTACTCTACCGATTCGCGCTATAGTTGGCCGTGTACGGAACCTATTGTGCAACCACTTATCAGTTAGGTTTACCGAGCTCCACGTGGTCGGGTACGTTTTACCGAGCCTATTACGGCCCGGTACGATATGATGATGATGTTGCCCACAGAGGCATATGTTTTCAAAGTTTATGTATATATATGTATGTATCATGCATTTCATGTCACTAGCCCTCAGAGGTACCCAAATGTTATAGGTTGTATATACTATATCCCTGTTTACATTACTGTTCTTACTTATGCTTTCTTGTCTTACATACTCAGTACTTTATTCGTACTGAATTCATTTTTTATTTGTGGATGCGGGATGTCGTGCTGCAGGTCCTGATAGATAGGTAGACGCAGCTCCCCCACCACAGTAGGCTTCCCAGTTCAGCGGTTATTGGCAAGATCCCTTCTCCGAACTTGTCTTGGTCTTGGTATGTATTTTTGTTATATATATTATGGGTATGTAGGGGCCCTATTCCGTCAATGTTGCATCACTTATTCTCGTTTAGAGGCTCATAGATAGGTGTCGACTCATGTATAGTTTGGTATTTCTTGTTGGATAATTTTTGTCGTATAGTCTTTCATGGAAGCGTTATAGTTCGTACCTTATATGTAGTTTCTTAACAGTCTTGTCATCCCATGTGATGTATGTTCATGCCATCATCTTTCATTGTTGATTGTTCATGGTCCATACCTACTATTTATATTGATCTCCACTGGTCCTTAAAGATAATAAAGAAGGTTAGATAAAATGTACGTTGGTGCTCGGGAAGTATGGCCCAGGCTAGTCATGATCCTTTAATTTGGGTCGTGAAAAACTTGGTGTCAGAGCCAGTCTATCCTACCAGTTGTCTATGAGCCGTGTCTAGTGGAGTCTTGATTATGGATGTGTAGCGCACCACTTTTATAATCAGGAGACTACATGACATCTAGGATTGATACCTTCTTCCTTAATCGAGATCATGCGTAAAGTTGAGTCTTTAGTGTTCGTATCTAATATTAACCTTGTTATGCTTCAGCGATGCCTTCAACTAGGAAGTAACCGATTAGTAGACGGCCTGATATAGCTGCGGGAGAGGGTACATATTACATCCTGCATTTTCGTACGTTAAAAGTTTCGTCTTCAGTTGATTGACATAGACTCAGGGATAAGATTATCTTGAGGTTAACGTATTTACGCTATTTATAACAAGAGAGAAATAAGTGCCATGAAGGATAAGGAGTACACGAACTAAAGAAAACGAATTTCGTTGAAAGTTGCCAATTTGGGATAAAATACGGGTCGAGCGATAATACTCGATAATTATGGACTAGTACCATACAAGGTACCATATGGCCGTGATAAAATGATGTATAAAGTATATTAAAAATGAGTAGTATTTGTAGGTAAATTGAGATAATTCTTAATTATACGGATAATTAGTTAATTACCGGGTAACGGGACATTACCCAATTAACTAATAAGTGGATAGAAATTAATAAATCAAATACCTAACGCGTGGCAAGAAGCCACAAATCTAGAGATGACTAAGTAGTCATTTATGCCTAGGTGGCTACCTAAGCTTAAGTAGAAATTTAATAATTAATTTTAATTAAACAAAACAAGACTTATACCAAGTCTTGTAAAATTTCTATACTGGATAGAGAGAAAGAACCACAAACGTTAATATCCTGGTTTGATGTTCCAAATTTCGTTCAAAGAGTGTCAAGAATCAGAAGCAAATTTCGTTCAAGGCCACAACCAAATAAAGCAACAAAAATGCTCATCTATTTACAGCCAGTGAGAAAATCATGTCTAAAAAATTATTACAATGGAAAGATGACAAGAATTAAGTTCCAAAGAATTCAGGAAAGCTCCATTCTGCTAGTTAATGTGTCCTAGCTAGCATTCTATGGAAACCAACGTATTTCCAGAAAGACAATTCCTAGAATTTCAAAGAAGCAGAAGCAAATTTCGTTCAAGGAATTCAAAAAGCAGAAGCTTAATCCGATTTTTTGTGAGTTCAAAGTTCAATCAACAAAGGTTCCAACGGAATATTATACGGAGTTTTCCCTACTCCATGTATTTTAAGGCTAAGCCCTTATTTCATTTTGCATAATCTCGTCATTACACATATTTGATAACGAGGCATAAAGAATAATTCATATCCCGGAATTTACGTATATTTTGTTAGTCTCGCAAGTTACGTATATTTTCCTAGTCTTGTAAGTTACAATATTCTCCTTACCGGGACTTCATATTCAATTGAGTATTTTCTCTTTTTTTCCAGTCATGAGAGTAGAGAATCTATATATACAGTATTATAATATTTTCATTACCATCGAGTTATAATCGTTGGGCAGGCCCCTATTGGGCAACCTCTGATCAGATGGTAAGTTATATACCGAGTCTACTATGCCCGAGCACCTATGAGCGAGCCCAGTTGGCCGAGATATAGAGCCTAATATGGCCGAGCGCCTATGAGCGAGCCAACTACGGCAGAGCAGTTATATATATATACCGAGCCTTGTAGGGTCGGACATCTATTTTACTTATTATATGTGGAGATTATCAGTTCAATTTCGGCTTTCATGCATGCAGGTTTAGACAGACAAACGGGTAGACCTGCTCACTAGGCGTTGCCCGAGTTCAACTCTATCGCTAAGCTCCCCGTCCTTCGGAGTCGTCGGGTCTAGATGTTCTGTGTACATCTCTTGTATATATGTAGATAGGTTATGGGTAGGTCACGGCCCTGTTCCGATCACAGTCCATCTATCAGTAGAGGCTTGTAGACATATCCTGTCGGTTAGTGCAATATGTTGGGCTTATAGGCCTTGTACGTATATATTGTTGGCTTGACAGTTGTAGTAATTATGACTTTGTCTTCATTTAGATTTATATTTTTCATCACACATTATCTTGTAATGTGGCTCATATCACACATTATCTTGTAATGTGGCCCATATCCCCAGCAATTACCGACTCCTCCACCACCTGAGGAGATTCCTAGGGAGACCACACATCCAGTTCCCCCTCCGCTTCCATCAGATTAGGACTTGAGGAGTGTGGTGCATTTGTTAGCACAATTGGTAGCTACCCAACAACAGGATAGGGCATTCGCTAGTGTAGGACCTTCTGAGGGATCTGGGAGTTCAAGTGTCCGAGAGTTTATTGGTTTGAATCCCCCAGATTTCACGGAGACAGATCAGAGGGAGGACTCACAGTATTTCATAGATCAGCTTCACAAGATCTTTCAGGTTATGCATGCCACGGGGAATAAGGCAGTTGAGTTAGCAGCTTTTCGACTTCAATATATAGCCATCCTTTAGTACGAGGGATAGGAAATGTCCAGGGGACGTGATACACCTCCAGCTATTTGGGAAACTTTTTCAGATGCCTTTCTCGATCAGTACTTACCACGAGATATTTGACAGGCACGACTCAACCAGTTTCTATCCCTCAAGCAGGGCAATATGAGTCTTCAAGAGTATTGTCTCCGTTTTGACTCATTGGCTAGATATGCACCATCCATAGTTGCTACTATGTGGGATAGAATCAATGGGATTATAGTAGGGTTGTCCCCAGAGTTGACCGAGGTGTGTGCCACAGCTGCATTGCAAGATAGTATGGATATCTCCCGGATTCAGGCATTTACCAAGAATATAGAAAGGGGTAGGCGTCGGTAGTAGGGTACAGAGAGGACTAAGTCGGGGCAGCGTAAGAGGATGAAATTTACAAGGTCTCAGGAGCAGTCTCAGGGTAGTTACAAGCCCCAATAATTTGAACGACCACCTAGACCTCCACCACCTCAGCTACAGGGGTGCAGGTTTGACCGCTATACTTAGTGAGGACCAGGTGATAGCTCCCAGACATCAAGTTTGCAGCGGCAGCAAGGTTCGGGATAGACATGGCCATTCCCGCCGCGGTGAGCCATCTGCGATAGAGGACACTTGGGCCAATGCCGAGCCGGTTCTGATGCTTGTTATACATGTGGACGTCCAAGTCATATGATGCGAGATTTCCCAAATAGAGATTCTGGTGGTATGGCGCAACCAGCAAATTCAGCAACAGGATCAACTATGTATGTGCATCCTTCAGGGTGCGAGTCTCAGTCTTCGGTTATTAGGGTCGAGGCAGAGGTAGACGGTCCAATTCAGGTGGTAACCAGAATCGTATCTATGCGCTAGCAGGTCGACAGATCTAAGAATCCTCACCAGACCTTGTGAAAGGTATGTTGACCATTTGTTCTCACGATGTTTGTGCCTTGATAGACACTGGATCTACTTTATCATGTATTACCCCATTTGCTGCGAGGAAATTTTGTATAGTGCCTGAAATACTAAGTGATCCTTTTATGGTATCTACATCAGTCAAAGAGGTCTAGGAACTTAGGTGAATCTCAGCACAGCTTTTTCATCCACAAACTTATGGGCAAGCCGAGTGTACTATTCAGGTGCTCGAGGATATGTTACGAGCATGTGTGTTGGATTTTAAATGAAGTTGGGATGAATATCTACCTCTTATCGAGTTTGCATATAATAACAGTTACCACTCCAGCATCCAGATTGCTCTGTACGAGGATTTTTATGGGCGTAAGTGCAGATCACCTATAGGGTAGTTTGATGTTGGAGAACCCAGGTTGCATGGGTCGGACCTGGTGCAGCAGGCCATAGAAAAAGTAAAGGTCATCTGGGCCGACTGTTGACTGCTCAGAGTTGTCAGAAGTCATATTCTGACATGCGGCGACGAGATTTAGAATTCGGTGTTAATGACTGGGTATGCTTAAATGTGTCACCTATGAAGGGTGTAATGAGGTTTGGCAAGAAAGACAAACTTATCCCACGGTATATTGGGCCTTATGGGATAATTCGGAGAGCGGGCCAAGTAGCCTATGAGTTAGAATTGCCCTCAGAACTGGAGTTTGTCCATCCGTTTTTTCACGTATCTATGTTACAGAAGTTCATTGGCAATCCTACCCGAGTGATGCCCACAAATGATGTACAGATTACAGAGGACTTGTCATACGAGGAAATTCTGGTTGTTGTTTTAGACCGACAATTCCGCAAGCTACGAAATAAGGAGGTAGCCTCCGTGAAATTACTTTAGAGGAACAACAATGTGGAAGAAATGACTTGGGAGGCCGAGGAAGACATGAAGTCTAGATATCCCAACTTATTTCCTCCTCCAGAGAAGGGTCTGACTGATATGTCATAACCATAAGGTACGTGTATAAATTCTTGTGTTTGTTATTGTCGTTAGTCATGTGAGGCCATTGTCGTTATTCATAATGGTGGTCATGTGTGGCGTTGGATTATTATGCTTTTACGGGGAGAGTTTGTAGTGGTGTTGTTCTAAAGGTGACCCGACCAAATTTATATAGATCACGAGGAGTTGAACATTCGAGGACGCATGTTCCTAAGGGGGAAGGATGTTACATCTCGCGTTTTTGTACGTTAAAAGTTTCGTCTTCAGTTGATTGAAATATACTCGGGGATGAGATTATCTTGAGGTTAACACATTTACGCTATTTATAACAAGCGAGAAATAAGCTTCATGAAGAATAAAGGGTACACGAGTTAAAGAAAATGAGTTTCATTAAAAATGGCCAATTTGGGATAAAATACGGGTCGAGCGATAGTATCTGATAATTATGGACTAGTACCATACAAGGTACCATCTGGCCGTGATAAAATGACGTATAAAGTATATTAAAAATGAGTAGTATTTTTAGGTAAATTTAGATAATTCTGAATTATACAAGTAATTGGTTAATTACCGGGTAACAGGACATTACCCAATTAATTAATAAGTGGATAGAAATTAATAAATCACATACCTGATGCGTGTCAAGAAGCCACAAATCTAGAGATGACTAATTAGTCATTTATGCCTAGGGTGCTACCTAAGCTTAAGTAGGAATTTAATAATTTATTTTAATTAAACAAAACAAGACTTATACCAAGTCTTGTTACATTTCTATACTGGATAGAGAGAAAGAACCAAAAACGTTAATATCTTGGTTTGATGTTCCAAATTTCGTTCAAAGAGTTTCAAGAATCAGAAGCAAATTTTGTTCAAGGCCACAACAAAATAAAGCAACGAAAATGGTCATCTATTTACAGCCAGTGGGAAAATCATGTCCAAAAAATTATTACAATGGAAAGATGTCAAGAATTAAGTTCCAAAGAATTCAAGAAAGCTTCATTCTGCTAGTTAATGTGTCCTAACTAGCATTCTATGGAAACCAACGTATTTCCAGAAAGACAATTCCTATATCAGAATTTCAAAGAAGCAAAAGCAAATTTTGTTCAAGGAATTCAAAAGGCAGAAGCTTAATTCGAATTTTTTTTGAGTTCTAAGTTCAATCAATCAAGGTTTTCCAAGGGAATGTTATACGGAGTTTTCCCTACTCCATTTATGCTAAGGCTAAGCCCTTATTTCATCTTGCATAATCTCGTCATTACACAAGTTTGATAATGAGGCATGAAGAATAATTCATATCCCGGAATTTACGTATATTTTTCTAGTCTCGCAAGTTACGTATATTTTTCTAGTCTTGTATTCTCTTTACCGGGACTTCATATTCAATTGAGTATTTCCCTTTTTTTCTAGTCATGAGAGCAGAGAATCTATATATATAGTATTACAGTATTTTCATTACCATCGAGCTATAATCGATGGGCAGGCCCCTATTGTTCAACCTCTTATTAGATGGTGAGTTATAGACCGAGCCTACTGTGATCGAGCGCCTATGAGCAAGCCTAGTTGGCCGAGATACAGAGCCTAGTATGGCCGAGCGCTATGAGCGAGCCTACTACGGGAGAGTAGTTATATATATATACCGAGCCTTATAGGACCGGACAGCTATTTTACTTATTATATTGAGAGAATCGAGTCAGTATCCGCAGGTAGCATATATGGAGATTATCAGTTCAGTTTCAGCTTTCTGTATACTGCCTTACATACTCAGTACATTATTTACTAACTTCCCTTTTTGGGGGCGCTGCATTGCATGCGTGCAGGTTTAGACAGACAAACGGGTTGACCTCCTCAGTAGGCGTTGCCCGAGTTCAGCTTTATCGGTAAGCTCCCCGTCCTTTGGAGTCACGGGTCTAGAAGTTTTGCGTACATCTCGTGTATATATGTAGATAGGTTAAGGGTAGGTCGGGGCCCTGCTCCGATCAAAGTACATCTATCAGTAGAGGCTTGTAGACATATCCTGTCGGTTAGTGCAGTATGTTGGGCTTGTAGGCCCTGTACGTATATTTTGTTGTCTTGTCAGTTGTAGTAGTTATGACAGGCTTTTCAGCCCAGCTTTATGTTGACATTAGTCAGCATCAATCTTCATTTACTTTTATATTTTGCATCACACATTATCTTGTAATGTGGCCCATAGTCAAAGTATGACATTACATGTTCAGAGTCTCGTAGTCGCAAGTGGTATGCAAGGATAGGTGGGAACTCGATGCCGGTCTCTTCCCCAGGCTCGGGGCGTGACAGTACCAGTCAGGTGCCTCAAGCTAGAGTAGGCAAAAGTGAGGCTCAGAGTGAGATGTCGTCTCATACCTCATCTACTATGTATCCTCCAGAGGATATTAGGAGGCACCCAGGACTACCAGTTCCTCCATCTGGCCCTACAGACCAGGATATGCGGAGTGCGGTGCAGTTGTTGACTAGCTTGGTAGATGCTCAGGCTCAGAGGAAAAATACCGATATTGTTGATAAACCGGATAGTATGAGATTTCGTGATTCTATTAATCTAGACCCTCCAGTTTTTACCGGATCAGACCCAAAGGAGGACCCGCAGACTTTTATTGACCAGGTTCATCGTACACTGTGGGTTATGCATGTTAAAGATACAGAGGCAGTAGAGTTCTCTTCTTATCGGTTATGGGATTTAGCGGTTTTCTGGTATGATAGTTGGGAGAGATCGAGGGTTCTGAATGCCCCTCCATCTATGTGGAGGAATTTTATGAGGCCTTTCTTCATCATTATTTTCCAGTTGAGATACGACAAGCTAGAGCTGATAAGTTCTTGAACCTTAGACAAGGTAATATGAGTGTGCGGGAGTATAGTATGAAGTTTGACTCTTTAGCAAGTTATGCTCCCTATATGGTGGGTGAGATGAGTGATAGGGTTCATATGTTCGTGAACGGGTTGGGACCACATATGATAAATGAGTGCACGACAGCCTCCTTAGTGGAGAGCATGGATATTTCCCGTATTCAGGCTTATGCCCAGACCCTAGAGGATCGTAAGCGCCAACAAAGGGCAGATAGGGAGCATGATAGGGGTCAGCATAAGCGGGCGAGATTTGTTGGGTATTCTCATGACTTCAGAGGTAGTATAAGGCCCCAGTCTTCGAGGAGTGCAGCGCCACCTGTAGCTAGTGCTCCTCAACAGTTTCAGAGGCCTCGGTATGATTGATTTACTTATTCTGGTCCAGGTTAGAGTTCGCGCGCATCAGGCTCACAATATCATAGGGATACTAGTCAGACAAGACCCCAACACCCTGTTGTGATCAGTGCGGCAAGGCCCACTTTGGACTGTGCCGTCGAGGTTCTGATGCCTATGATTCTTACAGACAGTCTGGCCATATGATGCGGGATTTTCCTAAACGAGAAGGTGGTGGTATGGCTCAACCAACATAATCTACTTCTGGTTCTTCCTCATCAGTTCGACCTCCAGCACGGGGTTTTCAGCAGTCGACAAGTCGTGGTAGAGGTAGAGGTGCAGTATGAGTTCGAGTGGTACTCAAAATCGAACCTATGCTCTAGTAGGTCGACAGGATCTCGAGTCATCTTAGGATGTTTTTACAGGTATATTATCTGTGTTTTCTTGTGATGTATATGCCTTGCTTGATCCAGGATCTACATTATCATATTTTACACCCTATGTGGCTAACAAGTTTGGCATTGAACTTGAATTGATAAGTAAACCACTAGCGGTATATACTCCTATAGGAGATTCTGTGATTCCAAGAAGGGTATATAGAGGTTGCTTAGTGATGATTTGTAGTCGTCAAACCTCGGAAAATTTATTTGAATTAGAAATGGTTGATTTCGACGTGATAATGGTAATGGACTGGTTGACCTCATGCTATGCAAATGTTGATTGTCGTACGAAAATAGTTAGGTTTCAATTTCCTGATGAACCCATCATCGAATGGAAAGGGAACATTCCTACGCTATGTCACACCTTCTTTTTCCACTTCCTTGATTAATGAAGGGGTGATAAGGGAGTTTTTTCCAATTAAAGTGACACTATTCGATTTTGGGATTATTTATTGGTTTCATAGTCACCACCCGAATTTTTACGGTTTTCCGGGACACCCGAAGAAATTTTGACTCTGTTTAAAATGTCTGCGACTAGAAATCCGAGTATGGAATCCTGTTAACCCGGGAGAAGGTGTTAGGCATTCCCGACTTCCGTGGTTCTAGCACGGTCGCTTAACTATTAATATTTGGCCTATATTATCTGGTTATTTACGTGTTTTAGCCTATTTTGCATTCAGTCTTTTTAATTTTTAGCCGCTTTTAATATTTATGAATTTATCCTGAAACAAGTCACGATGACATGCACTTGTCATTTTTGGACACATTGTAAATGCGCCACATGAAATGCACCTGTGTTTACAACATGTGATTTTTATTATTGTTCGGAGTTGTGGTCGGGGGCATGAGTTGCCATACCTGAGTGTAGACATAGTCATGACTATGGTCACGACGGTTAGAATGACTATTTGAAGCAATGGTCGATTACTCTTTGAGTTTTCTATCTAAAGAGGTATTTTTAGTTTTACGGGATATGTATAGAAACCAATTTGGATATTTATGGATTTATCATTAGAACAAGTCACGGTGGCGTGCACTTGTTGTTTTTGAACACATCGCAATCACGTCACATGAAATGCACTCGTGATTGCTACGTGGGATTTTATTAATGTTTGAAGTGAGAGTCAGGGGCACGAGTTGCCACACCCGAGTGTAGGTTATGGTTGTTTGAAGTAATACTTGATTAATTACTAAATTTCAATCTAAAGGAGTATTTTCAACCTAAAGGATATTGTTAACAACTAATTTTTTACCACACCCAAATTCTATACTATATTTAGTGTAAATATTTCTTTTAGGTCTAATCTTAATACTTTAAATTTTTATCTTACTCTTAAT